>VDFB02268944.1:82816-363143 GCA_007258455.2 Sequoia sempervirens | reverse complement strand
GATGAAATACAAGGAAGAGAATTTCTAAGGAAGAATAGGTAGGTAACAGTTTGACCAACCTCATAATATAGCTTTGGTATATCTTGATGTGGATATGGTATACTTGACCCTATTGAGTTAAGGGTGGACTTCAGTGTAGTATGGGATGCATCAAATTCTCTTCCTAGTTGTTTGATGGTGCAAAGGATCGGATGTAATTTCCTTTCCTTGGGCAGCTCAGACTATAGCAGAGGTTGGCCTACTATTAGGGTCCCCATGGGTTAATAGAAAGGTTAGGGGACCCAACCGAGGGCCGGGGAGTTTATCTAGGAGCCTTATAAGTCCTTCAGTTTGGAGTTCAATTGGCGAATCAAGGGATAAAGTGAAAAATTAAAGTTTACCTTATGGGAATAGTAATTGAAAATCATAAGATGAATAGTGAAAAGTGCCACCATCCTAGTAACTTAAGTTGTTTCTAAAAGATGGCCATTTATTTTGATGAGGGAAGACCATTGAGGAGGATATTTTATTGCTTTTTATTAAAAAAAATCATGGAGGTTATAAAGCAAAGTGTTGGGCTCTTTTTTGAGCATTCTATTCTCATTTTGACAAAAACAAATTACAGGTTTGAGCTCTGGAAGAGGGTTTCAACAACATACAAGTATTTTGAGGACAAAATCCCTTGGAGGATAGTGAATTGAATGAAAACCTAGTTCACAAAACAAGAAAATCCACCTAGGGTTTGCATTTGCACTTCATTGGCCTAATTTGGCAAGACTAAAGAGCTGGAAAAGTAGGTATTTGCAGGTTTATCAACTGCTAGGGTTTTGTAACAACTTAGAAATGATTTGTATGACAGATTTTGAACTTTGGTATTGATATCTTGAGGAGATATTGCAGATTCCACCTATAGGGTTTCATGGCAACATTATGGCATTGATTTTATGGTGAAATATTGATGGATTACATGCTGAAATAATTTTAATGTTGTCGGTTCATGTTTAATTCCACCATTTTTGGCGATTTGGGTATATATCTTCGTGGGTGTTGAATATTATGTTTGGCACATCATTTTGAGGCATTGTGGAATACATATCAAATGTGGGTTTTGCATATTAAGGGAAGATCATGGCTTGTTGAGGCTTGCTGAAACCATAAGTGCACTCCCAAAGGCTATTACAACCTTCTAGGGTTGGTATACTACCCTTGAGGGAGGTTCGTGGGATTGTTTGGAACTAATTCAATTTGTATGTACTTCACATCATCATTCTATATCAAACATCAGTCCTGTAGCAGCCACTTTTGTATTCCATTTTAGGTATCTTTCATCGTCATATCGACAATATCTTGTATACTTCATGAAGGATTGATCACATGTATGTAATACATTTTTATTTGATCAACTGGAGATATATTTTATTGATTGTAATAGACTTGATTAACCTATATTAGACCTGTTATATGATCAATAAAGACACATTTACAAGTGGGTTCCTTGATATATGATTATGCAAGATTTCATTTATCTGTCATTTCTATGCTATTGTCTATGTTTTCGCATTGAAACATCTTTCAAACCAGCATTAGAACACTTAGAAATTTATATCAAACTTCAGGAACTTAGATACTTTTCATGCCAAGTGTTTGATGAAATGTCAATCCATTCAAACTGAGTTTTTGGGACAAAATAAGACATGGATCTTTCAGTGGTATCAAAGCCATATTCCTGTTAGCATGTTGGGTGATGATTGCATTCAATTGGTGTAAAATAAGTTGTGCACCAATTAGTTTGGATTTGGTATTCAGTTGGGACAACGAAAAAGGTCATCATGGTAAAGTTGTTTAGCAATAAACATACATGGAAAGAAATTAAGAAAATGCAATACAAGACCATACAAAAATTGCAGCGTTTAGATGATTCACTTGAATCAAGGTTGGGACTTTTTAAAGGATCATCCTCACTTTCTACTAGAAAAATCCCAACACCACAAGACAAAGAAGCAGTGGTGCTTAGCATATTTGAGGAGTATAACATTCTTCCTCAATGTGTTAAGGAGAATTTTCCTTTCAAGGACTACATGGATATGCACCCAAATCTTTTCCACAAGACTGAGCATGCAAGGAAGGAATATCACACTATAGCTTATGAATTGTTTAGAGAATCTTCACATATATGGTTGATACAACTCTTCATGAGAATGATTGGGTGTCTTCAAGTTCCAATGAGGTATATGCAAAAATTTATATGATGAATTTGATAGACATGCTGATTTGAATCAAGAAGGAATTAGGTCAACCTTGGGTGATGATTTTTTTACATCATCCTTGCAAGAGGTTTCACAAGAGGCTCCTACATTAGAGGCTAGCATAGTTCATTTCAGTGCTTTGGATAGCAAGGGTATGGACCCTTTGGATGATCATAAAGCATCTTCTAGTGTAATAGTTGATTCCAATAATGTCACATCACCTACACATGAAGAAAAATTAAAAGATAGCAAAGAAATCATTGGGAAAGGAAAGCTAAAAGTGTAAGAACAAGGAAAGAAAGAGGAATTACTTGCTTGTGATCTACAACCTACTAGTGATCATGTTCAATGTAAAACTCAATCATTATGTGGGAATCCTAAAGAAGTTAAAACTTTGGATCATGAGGAGTCACCTATTGCACCATTGAGTCTTCATTGTGATTACAAAGTGGGAGAGATTACAGTCATGGAATAGCCCATTAGAGATGTTGTAAACATGATACCTAGGTGTGACACCTATTCTGACTTTTGCAACTACAGTTATAATCATGAGGTAGCATCCATTTGACATGAAGGTAATAATGTTTTTTAGTCTTCTTATGTTGGTACTCAAGTTGAGAATATTACACATGAGATATATGTTGTGGATTCAAGCCACAAAGGTCCTAATTTTGTTCACCATGTTGTGGAAGATGTTAAAAGGACACAATGGTTGTGTGATGGGTGGTCTATAAGAGCTAACAAGGACAAGATGCTTGTTGCCCAAGCAAGACAACACTTACAAATGGTTAAGGAAAATTGCAATCTAATAGATAATGAAAAAAGACAAAGAGAATCACACATTATATCCTTATTACTTTCAAAATAAGAATGTGTGGATGTGGAGTATACAAGGGAAGAGCTTCTTGAGGTAAACCCACAAGAAGAGCATGTGGATTTGTGTGAAGAAGGAAGGAGGAATGAGTTAAGAAATCTGGCTTGGCCCAGTTTGCATCATGAAGTTTATAACCTTCCTCCTTTGGAGAGCCCCTTGAAGGCTCAAAAAAAAGATGACATGGGTTACACACTTGATGGATCAGCCACAAGTGTTATATCCATTCGTGTGGAATGGAACATTATTGGTTTCATTATGGTTAGTCATGCATCATCTCCAATGGAAGGACAATTGCTAAGATCATATGAAGCATTTTGTTTTAAAGAGCTAATTAGGGAGACTAGGAGGTTTCTTATTAAGAGGATCTTACAATTTGATAATGTTTGGTTTGTCTTGCATACTATACCTTGGAGTTTGCTAGTAAAGGGAAACATACCAGTTATGGAGGTGATGGGATGGATTAGAAAATGGGACAACAATATTTTGACATCACATGAGCATGAATAAAAAATAGATGGTTGTGAAAAGAAATGTAGCATGATAGACATTCATCAAAAGATAGATAAGCATGAGGTGATGGTGAGAACTTCTACTTTGCAACAATTTGAATTTATAACAGCAGTGGAAATAGAACATGAATCAAATTTTACATTGATGCCTCACCCTTATGATGCTTTGTTTGAGTATAAGGATTTCATAGCTTCAAGACTTGATATGCTACAAGATTGGGCTGCCAAGTGTATGCAAGTGTACTCTTACATTAACTATTTCCAGGGTAATGAAAGAAAAGGTACAATTAGTCCTAAATCTCTACTTGGGGACAACAACGTTATAATTTTTCATTTGCATGAACTTGCAAACCATATTCATGGAGTAATTGGTGACAATGAGTTTCCAAATGATAGCTTACTTGATGCATTGGTTAAGCATGGCTATTTTGATGTTGTTTCTTCCAAGAAGACTGAATTTGTTTACTTTAGAACAATAGTAGTAAATCAGTGCAAAGAAAATTGTAATATACACCACCCCATACAAGATAAGGAGTAGGATTTCTCTAATCTTGACTTTGTAGTTGATACTATCAACATTGAGGAGAATGAAGTGGTGTTAGGTATTCAATGGTTGAAATCTATTGGAAGGTTTGTCTAAGACCTCAACAAGATGGTGTTAGAGTTTACTCACATGGGTAAACTTATTGTGCTTAAGGCACTAAAGAATGAGACAAAGGATGGGATAACTAAGGGTATGTTCATTTGCTCTAACATGCATGACATTATACCTGATTTGTTTGAGGACAACAGTCCCATGGTTTTGCATTCTCATGAAATAGACATACTGACACCTTTGGATGATAGTTACTTGAGGTCTAATAATGATGGAATACAAAGTTGGAGTGTTGGATATGGTAATTTTGTTAAAAAATAGGGCACTACACAATCTGATTTGGTATATCAGACCTTTGAAGGCATGGAAAAGACACAAGAAAAGTGTAACATTTGGCTAGAGAGAGAAAGGAGAGCTAAGCTAATTGTTGGTCAAGCAAAACATCTAGAGACAGTAAAAAGAATGAGGCAATCAACTTTGTTTGATCATCATGGGCCAGCCATTGATGATAGGCATGAAAGTGGCAATGAAGATGGAGGTAATTTAGATTTTTCAGTTGTTGATCATTTCCTTCATGTAGTTGATGACTTTGTTCTTGACACCCATAGTGGACTAGCCACTCAAGAGTTGTCTTTGATGGGTGTTAAAGGCATCCATAACTTATCTTTGGTTATGTCATTGATTTATTATGATATGGAAGCTTTCTATTTATTGATTGGTGACTTCATCTTTATTGATTTGTCATGGGTTAGTAGATGTCCTACTTGGAACTCTCTGGAACTCTCAGATTTAGCATGGTCTATAACAACTATTGAGTTGCATGGGAGTGTGTGGAGACATGTCTTATTGATGTAAATTGCTTATGAGGTGAATTTCCTGCTTATACATGGGTATGATGACACCATTGACATCGATCTTAATGTTGGTTTGAGTTATCACAACAACATTTGGTGGTCTTATGGATTGGTTTATATGCATGTATGAGAGTTCAATTTCACATATTCTTATTGGCCTACCATAATGGATGGATGTTTCCTGGTGACTTCGTGAGAGATTTCAGTTACAACAGGTTGGATAGATTGGTTTGGGATCCTGGTATTGATTGATTGGGTGCATCATTTCACATGGATTCCATTATGTTGTTTCATGAATTATAGTATATTCAAGCAATTCAATCAGAGTGGAGCAACAAGTTGTATGGCGATTTCTTGAGGACAACCAATCCTAGGAAGGGAGGACTTTAATGTCCCTTCCTTGGGTAGCTTAGACTATAACAGAGGTTGGCCTACTATTAGGGTTCTCGTGGGTCAGCAGAAAGGTTAGGGGACCCAACCGAGGGCCGAGGAGTTTAGCTGGGAGCCTTACGAGTCCTTCAGTTTGGAGTTTAGTTGGTGAATCAAGGGATAAAGTGAAAAATTAAAGTTTTCCTTATGGGAATAGTAGAAAGTGAATAGTAATTAAAAATCATAAAATGAATAGTGAAAAGTACTCCCATCCTAGTAACTCAAGTTGTTTTTAAAAGGTGGCCATTTCTTTTGATGAGGAACGACCCTTAAGGAGGGTATTTTATTGTTTTTTATTAAAAAAATGCTCATGGAGGTTATAAAGCAAAGTGTTGGGCTCTTTTTTGAGCATTCTATTCTCATTTTGACAAAAATAAATTGTAGGTTTGAGCTCTAGAAGAGGGTTTCAGCAGCATACAAGCCTTTTGAGGACAAAATCCCTTGGAGGATAGTTAATTGGACGAAAACCCATTTCACAAAACAGGTAAATCCACTTAGGGTTTGCATTTGCACTTCATTGGCCTAATTTGGCAAGACTAAAGAGTTGGAAAAATAGGTATTTGCAGGTTTATCAGCTGCTAGGGTTTTGTAATAACTTGGAAATGATTTGTATGACAAATTTTGAACTTGGGTATTGATATCTTGAGGAGATATTGCATATTTCACCTATAGGTTTTCATGGCAACATTATGGCATTTATTTTATGGTGAAATGTTGATGGATTACATGCTGAAATAATTTTAATGTTGTTGGTTCATGTTTAATTCCACCATTTTTGGCGATTTGGGTATATATCTTCGTGGGTGTTGAATATTATGTTTGGCACATCATTTTGAGGCATTGTGGAATACATATCAGACGTGGGTTTTGCATATTAAGGGAAGATCATGGCTTGTTGAGGCTTGTTGAAACCATAAGTGCACTCCCAAAGGCTATTACAGCCTTCTAGGGTTAGTGTACTATCCTTGAGGGAGGTTCATGGGATTGTTTGGAACTAATTCAGTTTGTATACTTCACATCAATATTCTATATCAAACATCAGTCCTATAGCAACCACTTTTGTATTCATTTCAGGTATCTTTCGTCATATTGAAGCAATATCTTGTATACTTCATGAAGGATTGATCACAGGTATGTCATACATTGTTATTTGATCAACTGGAGATATATTTTATTGATTGTAATAGACTTGATATAGCCTATATCAGACCTGTTATATGATCAATAAAGGCACATTTGCAAGTGGGTTCCTTGATATATGAGTATGCAATCATTTATCTATCATTTCTATGTTATTAATAGGGTGATCCCACAATAGTGGTTTACAATTTTTGGCTAAAGTGGACACTAAAATTATTTTTTTAAACTAAATCTTCACATTTGGGCACCTATAGCGTCTAAACCGTGAAGAATTTGAAGATGATGCAAACTAGAGTCTCATCACATTTTGTCTTTAGATTCTAAAAATATTTTTTTCAAATTTTTTGGAATTAGAATGCACTTCTTTTTCCATCTCCCACGAAAACTGGTTTTTTTCAAAAAATAGCATTTTAAAAAAGTGACGCACACCGCATAATGCATAACTTTTTTCCATGAAGGATAAAATTCCTAATTCTTTTGAATTTAGATTTGTGATCTCGATATCTAGTGTTTCCACTTGGTTAGACAATTTTTTATTGAATTTTTTTCTTTAATCAAGTTTCTCAAGTCAAACCAATTACAATTTAGATATAGTGCTAATCGTGATAACGATAACTTTTGTATATATCTAAATTCAATTTTTTTTGTCGATCGCAGGATCCCACAATAGTGGTTTATAAATTTTGGGCCAAACTCGACACCTAAATTATTTTTAAACTAAATCTTCACATTCAAGCACCTATAGCGGCTAAACCGTGAAGAATTTGAAGATGATGTAAACTAGAGTCTCGTCACATTTTGTCTGTAGATTCTAAAAATATTTTTTTCAAAATTTTTGGAATCAGATTCCACTTCATTTTCCATCTCCCACGAAAACTGGTTTTTTTCAAAAAACTGCATTTTTAAAAAGTGACACATCGTATAAGGCATAACTTTTTTTCCATGAAGGAAAAAATTCTAATTCTTTCGAATTTAGATTCGTAACTTTGATATCTAGTGCTTACACTTGGTTAGATTGTTTTTTATTGAATATTTTTTCTTTAATCAAGTTTCAAAGTCAAACCAATTACAATTCAGACATAGCACGACCGTGATAACGATAACTTTTTTTTGTATATACTGCAAATTCAATTTTTTCTATCGATCATGACTCAATATTTGTGCACTCATTTTTTATTTTTTTGATAATCAGCTATTTTTCCACTGCAGAAAAACAGACCTTCATTTTCACATGAAAACCTATGTTTAATAAAAATAAAATATCAAATAATAATAAAACCAAAACATATTAAAATTATATTTGTTGGATAGCCTGCTGAGGACTACCGATTCTCTAGTTGGGTTTGTGAATATTCCTCCATTTTCATCCTCAAACCAAGCTCCGAAGTGCCAAAATTCAAGTTTTTTTGTCTCAGGGGGGATGAGGAATAAAGGGGGTTCAAACAAACCCCTAGGGGTTCGAGCGAACCACTAGGGGTTCACTCGAACCCTGGTTCATTCGAACCCCCCTTCTATAAGGGGTTTTGATGGCCTTTTTTGCAGGAAAGTATTAAGAGGGTTCGGTCGAACCTAGGTTCTACCGAACCCCTAATTGGTTCGGTCGAACCAATAGGTTCGTATGAACCCCTAAAATCAAGTTTTTCGCCATACATTCATTTTTTGTGAGTTTTCCTTCCTCACTTCAATTGTAAACCACTATTGTGGCTTCACCCATCAAGGACTTCAATATCTGGTGTACTCATATTTTTCAATTTTTTTTTTGATAATCTACTATTTTTCCACATGTGCAGAACAAAGACCTTCATTTTCGATGAAAAACCTATGTTTAATAAAACAAAAAATAAATACATAATAAAACCAAACGTATTAAAATATATTCGTTGGATAGCTCATTCTGAGGACTACCTCGATTCAGTTGGGTTTGTGAAGAATCCTCCATTTTCATTCAACCCGAGCTAAGTGCCAAAATTTAGGTTTTTGTGTTTCGGGGATGAGAAAAAGGATTCGAGTGAACCCCTAGGGTTTGTTCGAACCAGGGTTCATTCAAACCCCCCTTTATAAAGGGTTTTGTTGGCTTTTTTGGAGGGAAATTATTAAAAAGGTTTGCCTGAACCCAGGTTCTAGCGAACCCCTAATGGGTTTAGTCGAACCAATAGGTTTACACGAACCCCTAAAATCAAGTTTTTTTCCATGCATTCATTTTTTTTGAGTTTTCCTTCCTCACTTCAATTGTAAACCACTATTGTGGCTTCACCCATTGTCTATGTTTTGGCATTGAAACATCTTTCAAACTAGCATTAGAACACTGGGTGAAGCCACAATAGTGGTTCACAATTTGATGGAGGAAGGAAAACTGAGAAAAAATGACCCCATGGCAAAAAAATTGGTTTTAGGGGTTCGAATGAACCTAGAAGTTTGACCGAACCAGAAAGGGGTTCGACCGAACTAGGGTTCGACCGAACCCATTAATTACTGGGCCCACATTTCCCACCCAAAAAAAAAGGAAAAATGCATATTGAAGGGGGTTCGAATGAACCCTGGTTCGCTTGAACCCCTGGCGAACCCCCCTTTTCCCTAATTTTTAACCTTGTTCACACAAAAAACCTAAATTTTTATGCTTTGAAGCTCGGGTTGAAGATGAAAATGGGGGAATCTTCACAAACCCAACTGGAATCAGGTAGTCCTTGGAACGAGCTATCCAACGAATATAATTTTAATATGTTTTGGTTTTATTATGTATTTGTTTTTTTAGTTTTATTAAACATAGGTTTTTCATCGAAAATGAAGGTCTCTATTTTGCACATGTGGAAAATAAGTAGATTATCAAATTTTTTTGAAAAATATGAGTGCACTAGGTATTGAAGTCCTTGATCCAACAAAAATAAATTGAATTTCGATATATACAAAAAAAGTTACGTGTTATAAAGTCGCGCTATGTCTGAATTGTCATTGGTTTGACTTCGAAACGTGATTAAAGAAAAAATATTCAATAAAAAACTATCTAACCAAGTGGAAGCACTAGACATCAGAGTTACAAATCTAAATTTGAAAGAATTAGAATTTTATCCTTCATGGAAAAAAAGTTATACGTTATACGGTGTTCGTCACTTTTTAAAAATGTTGTTTTTTGAAAAAAACCAATTTTTGTGGGAGATGGAAAAAAAAGTGCAATCTGATTTCAAAAATTTTGAAAAAAATATTTTTAGAATCTAAAGACAAAATGTGATGAGACTCTAGTTTGCATCATCTTCAAATTCCTCAGGGTTTAGCCGCTATAGGTGGCCGAATGTGAAGATTAGTTAAAAATAAAAATTTCAGTGTCCAGTTTGGCCAAAAATTGTAAACCACTATTGTGAGATCAACCCACTCAAAAATTTATATCAGACTTTAGGAACTAGAACTTAGACACTTTTCATGCCAAGTGTTTGACGAAATGTCAATCCATTCAAACTAAGTTTTTGGGATAGAATAAGACAAGGATCTTTCAGTGGTATCAAAAACTCAGTTTGAATACCACTAAGGCCCAACCACTACACCAAAAGATCGACCTGTTAGTTAGGGCGGCTACCCAGGGTGTTAAGGGTGGGGTTTTCCTCCCACTAGAGCATCTAAGGCTTTATGTAGACCCCACAGACACATGGCCAGGACTCACCCAACTGCTACACGTAGCACATTACAGCCCACCTCGCTCTGCGGGTCTCAACCTCAAGATCTTGGCTCTGATACCACTAAGGCCCAACCACTACACCGAAAGAAGGCCCAGTTAGTTAGGGAAGCTACATAGGGTGTTAAAGGTGGGGTTTTCATCCCACCAAAGCATTTGAAGCTTTATGTAGACCCCACAGACACGTGGTCAAGACTCACCCAACCGCTATGCACAGAACATTACATCGGAGAAAAGGATGGGACCCATGGTGTAGTGCGCAATGTACCGACATTCCTTTTTTATCTAGGATGCACTAAGGCAAGTGTGTGTTAGCCAATGTGAATGTGTTTGCTAGTCACGGTTGTGATGTGATTACATATGATCACGTCACTAATGTATTTGTGATGTACGTATGAGCTAGTCATTGTGTATATATGACATATGTTTATACTAGTCATTGGGTATTTATGATGTATGATGGAGCTAGCCATTGTGTATATGTGATGTATACTAGAGCTAGTCATGGTGTATATGTGACATGCTAGAGCTAGTCACTGTGTATATGTGACATATGATGGAGCTTGTCATTGAGTATATGTGACATATGTTAGAGCTAGTCCCTTGTATATGTGGCATATGTTGAAGCTAGTCACTTTGTTATGTGATGTATGTTGGAGCTAGTCACTGTGTATATGTGGCATATGCTGAAGCTAGTTATTGGGTATTTATGATGTAAGTTGTAGCTAGTCACTGTGTATATGTGACATATGTTGGCTAGTCACTTTGTATATGTGATGTATGTTGGAGCAAGTCATTGTTTATATGTGATGTCTATTGGAATCAATCACTATGCATATGTGATGTGTATGAGCTAGTCACCTTATGTATATGTGATGTATGCTCGAGTCCCTCCCTATAGGAATTGGGGAACTATGGAATAATATAACCCTGTGTGTTTGTGTATATTTGTACACTACTGATTGTAATGTTTGGTATGGAACTGACACTTAATGGCGAGTTGAGTTTATTATATTATAATTGCCTAAGTTGATAGCTTACACTTAATGAACAGTCATGGTTTAAAGGTGAGATCAAAGATCTCAAACAAGAGGAGATGATCAACTCTCTCTGATCTTGGTGGGTGAACTACGAAGCCTCTGGTTTCCTACGGAGGGATATGTAGGCAGGGTCATCAAGAATAAACCCTTGAGGCTTAGGTCAAGGTCTAGGAATGGCCTTAACCTTGGGAGCTTACTACTCCTATGTCTAAGCGTATAAGTGGTGAAGTCAGGTTGATGCCACCATGATGAATGGTGAAGTTTTGAAGTTAACACCTCTAAATTGCATGGAAGTTGCTTAGTTGATTAAGTTGATATTTGTTTTGAATTGAACTTTAGTAATTATTAAAAAAAAAAAAAAATGGTAGCAACCAAGGGATGGTTGTTACAGCCTTAAAGAATCCACTAGTGGCATTGAGACTATGATATTTTTTTTGTTTTCTTTCTTTGAAAACAGTTATTTTCTTGAGGTGTTTTGGTTCCACCCTCATAATTAATCATATTAATATATCTGGCCATCACAGTGTCATCTTCATCATTAGATGTTATATTCCCAACATAATGCTCAGCAATATTGCTAATAGCTTCACCCTCTTCTATATTATCACAAATATCAACATCTTCCGAGTTCCTAGGGAGATTGAGAGTTTAGCATCATTCTTTTATTTTGCTATGCCCTTCTGCTCATAACTTTCACTAGAACCATCTCCATCAACCAATGCTGGGGTTGGATTGAAATCTTTGAATTTGTTTTCCATTTCTTCTTCGTCAATAGACTTATCATCATTACTCATTATGTCTACATGTTCATTAAACTCTTCGTTGTTGAAACTTGAATCACTGCTACTGCCATAATCATTACTTTCAATGTCACTCCCATTGTCATTTGAACTTCTGGAATAACTTCCATCAA
The DNA here is from genome assembly GCA_007258455.2 of Sequoia sempervirens. NCBI lineage: Eukaryota > Viridiplantae > Streptophyta > Pinopsida > Cupressales > Cupressaceae > Sequoia > Sequoia sempervirens. The sequence goes on along the minus strand of VDFB02268944.1, from coordinate 350,900 downwards.
TATTAATTGTGCTTTTCTGATTGGTAATTGGACCTAGAGATTCATGCAGATGTTCATGTATTTCATTGAAAATGTTCAAGTTTGTATCCTATGTTGGAGTAGAATGCATCCGCTACTCACTAGTTGCTATCTAGCTTTTTTTTGACATTGGTGATGAGTCCATAAATGGAGACTCATTGGGCTGGAACTCAAATCAGCTTTCATCAGAGGCTATGAGGATGATAGCAATGTTGAGGATTTTATCTTCACAAGTGCCGCTATCATTTGCTTGGAAATTTCCAAAGCCTGTTTAACAAACCCATTTTGTACATTCCTGCAGTCGATATATTTCTTGAATAGACATCTTTTCGAGGCATTTTGTCAAACATTTCACATGCATGGTTTGTGCTTTGACATTTTGCATACATGTCTACCAGGGAGGTTGTAGTTAAAACATATGACAAAGATCATTTACAATAACCACCTTTTTGGTTGTTCATATCCTCTTAAAAATCTGCCATTTTTGCACAGGCCGTGGAGTTGCCTAGCAAAAGTCATGGAATATGAATTTATACCTTTTATCTACATCTGCATGTCACATGCATTCCAACTTGCTAAATTACAGCTCTGTTGCAAAATGCCCAGGCATGGAGGATGTAGGAAAAGAACGTGGAATTCAGCATTTACACCTACAAATTACATTTCTGTGAAAGTTTTTGAAGTAATATCAATAAACCCATTTAGTGAGTATCCTGTGCTCATTGCGTTTCATTAGACTGCACTTCTTAGAGGTGTTTTGTTAGACAATTTGTGAGCCTGATTTTTGTTTCTATATTCTAAGCAAACATTTGTTTTACACTACGTTCTAAAAAGGTCTTCATATGTTCTCAAAGCTGCCATTAATTATGGTGTAAGTAGAGAGAGAGAGTTAGCTCAGGTGGGGAAAGAGGTCAATAGTTGTGTGGGTCTAATTATTGTTATAGCACTTGTAATATTCAGTCTTGTCACATATTTATATTATATTTAGTGAATAATTAATCCACTTGTAAATCAAAAAATATCTAAATGTTGATCAAGATAGACCCATACTTGAACAGATAAGAACCTATTAATGTTATATAAAATAACATAAACACATTCATTAACAAGATAAATAAAAAAAAAATTGTTTCAAATAAAATATCATAACCCTATCTACCATATGTGTGTCATTTATAAAATAAAATTCTTATGTGTACAATTATTTGGGTAGCAATGTATATGCATTAGAGTATTTCATATTAATTGCGTGTCCTATACAAATATAAAAGGTGAGCTCAATAAATACCTTGTATTTTGTCAAATGTGAAAGATTGTCAAAAAGTTTTAGTGTTCAACTATTGGCCCATTTGTGTTGGATATAAAGAGATAACAAAAATTTATGACTACCAATAAGTATTTTATCCATTTAGATTGCATATAAATTATATTTTAAATAAAAATATGATATTTTACTAATAACAAATTAATTTTTTGTTTAATTACTAGAGATACCATGATTAAGTTTTGGTCGAACCTTTAAAAAGTCACACCTCCAAACCTTAATTGTAAATAGATAAAAGACTAATTCACGCTTGTAAAAAATGGAGATCCTATGATATTCCATACAATACTACATGCTTGCAAAGTTAATTCACATTACTATGCCCCTCTTCCCTATTAAAATATAAAGTTACACCTCCCAATGCATTTACTGTTTAATAGGTCTATTATAAAAATCCTACAGATCATGGTGTCCTAAGCTTCCACATTCCATTATGACAGTTTCTCTGTTCATGCGATACGGAACTCAGCATAGAAGTTCCTTTTCTTTTCTTTTCTGAAAATGTATCCACAAGTGAGAAAGTGTACTTGTTTGCTTTAGATTTTAATACGTAAAAGTTGTGAAAGTTTAAAATGCGCAGAGGTTAGACGGGTGGGGAGCTAAAAGACATTTTGAACTTTTCCTGGAGTGTCACGAGTTCCCACGCCTCTAGGAACTCTTTTAAGGGATTTTAAAAACTTTTACTTTTTCGTTTGCATATGGCTGTAGTAGAGAGAAAAGAGAAGCAAAACAATAAATATGTTCTTAATTGATTTTTTTTTAATTATTTAATTAAATTTGACTTTCTTCTTTCCCATCTTAATTAAATAATTTTTATTTGATTAATTTTCAATTTTCTTCTCATCTATCTGATTAGATAAATTTTAATTACAGAATAAAGCTTTAGAACTGCAATTTTAGATGATTATTGTTATTAAACATTGTTTTACATATGTTTCTCCATAAATAACATGACAAACTCCATCAACAATAATACTTTATATCATGTCTTGCCTACTATTATTTGAACATAAACTTAATTGGAAAGAGGCCTTGCTCGGGTTTAAACAATCTTGTAACACCTTCATGTGATCAAATTTGGCTATAAACCACTTGTGACTATAACCAATGATTGGCAATTTTTAGTTGACATGCAATTTGACAATTCAAAACAATTGAAAATACTTGTGACCATGGCTTAATAACATGTACATTAAAGTTTTCAACTCAATCATGTCCAGGTGACAATGAATTTTCACATGCAACTTGGTGAATAAACATGACTTATAGAATAATGACTTGATGACACATGTCAATTTAATGAGCACAAAAGCTTGAATTTTTTTGAGGCTAAAAATGAGGATAACAATTGCAACAAAACATGGCCTTGGAATGAGCTTTAGTACTAGATGCTATGATCCTCCTTACAAGACATTAGCCAAATAACAAAAATATAAAAAAAAAAATATTTTTTTAAAATGAAAGCACAAATATATAATGCATTGAAATGAAAGATTCATATTACAATATATCATTGGCTTCTTCGAGGGGGCGGCCTCTTGGAGCAATGTTCAATACAATATAATTCATGGATAACCCATTGTACTACCAAACCCTTTATTTATACTAATTTTACTAATTATCAAGTATGTGGGATAAAGAAATTTAGCAAAAGGGATGACTTACAAAGCATATGGTTTCGATGCTTTTATTAATAAACCTTAATATAAAAGAAATTAATCAAAAATATATAGTTAGGGCCACATGTCCTAACACTAATCCTAGATGAGATCATTGGGATGCAATTAAGAGTGCCTTTATATATTTCTGGGGTACTTTTGAGTACTTTATTTTTTATCATAGTGATTTATAGGGGATATACATTGAGTGGATATTTATTGATTCTTGGATTCAAAATGAGGAAGAGATCTCAACAATAAGATTGGCGGTGATATTAGTTAGATGAGTAAGTGATAGGTTTTGGTCTCATTGTTTTCTATATATAAATTGAGTACATGAAAACTACTCGTACATATAAGGAGGCCATTTGGCTCAAGATAATGTGTTTAGATATGGAGCTAATTCAAGGAGCTATTAGGGTTCTTTTTGATAGCCAGAGTGCCACATGTCTAACAAAGAACCTAACCTCTCACGCAAGGATGGAGCAAATAGATATCCAATACCATTTTTTCAAGACATGGTAGAGGATGAGAGGGTGATGTTGGAGAAATTTGATCCTTTGTAAAATGTTATAAATGCATTGACAAATCCAATCAACACAAATAAGTTCAAGTAGTGCAATAAGTCTATGAACCTCTTGGCCTGTAACATGTATAGTTGATAGTGTTGATATTCCCTTTGCTCTTGTAAGGTGTTTTACAAGTAGGAGAATGATAGGAAAGAAACATTTGAGCCTTGCATTCAAGTTTTAAGAATGAAAAAATCTTTTTAAGCTATATATCACAAAAATATAATTTTTAGGGATCTAGAGGTTGATTTTAGCCCAAAATAATATCGAAATAGGCCTTAACTAGAGAAATTGAGTTATTATTATATGAACCTCTTTAAAATCTCTAATTTAAAAAATTAGGCTTAATCTCTTTCTCGATCAAAAGTTATTTCCTCTAGAAGTCAGGTCTCCCACATCTCAAATATAAGAGCATCTATGATGCATGAAAAAGTTGTAGGAGAGAGTTACACTTGTTCACCAACTTATGACACATGTTATAAAACATAATAAGTTATGTCTAAATGGATACAATGCAACCAAAAATCACTCTTGAGTTGGTGAATGGATTATGACAAGCTTATAGTAGGTGTAATGAATATGATATTTTAACTCATAGACTCGTATCAAGATTTGGGCATTAAATTTTGATTAGGGATTTGGGTGCCACATTTTGGATTTTTTAGCTCATAGTTTCGTAGTTATCATTTGATGGTTCCATATATTGCTTCTCCTATTTATTGGATTCTTGAAATGGAGGTTTCATAGCAAATTTTGTAGGTACTCTTTATGTTACTAAAATTTCTCCATATCTTTTATTCATGATACTCCATAAAGCCTTAGACTCTAACATTGTGTTATATTCATTTGGTTACTATTAATATTTAGGAATCATATACCTTGTAAATCATATTTTATTTTACATGTTTCCAACATCCTTGGAAAGTGTCTCTAGGTGCTTAGGGTATTTTTTGGGAAAAAGGCAAATGGCCTATATAATATATTAAAAATAATAGTAAGTAAAAACAAAAGTATCCAAGAGGGCCTAATTACAAAAGTTCCCAAGAGGGCCTAATTACAAAAGTGCCCAAGAAGGCCTAAGTAATTACAAAAGTGCACGATCTCCAAAAGTCTGTTTTGAGAAGCTCGTCATGCCATTAGCCTTGTCAGGAATCAAGAATATCAATTCCTTGTCGGTGGTCAGGGTTCATTTGTCCTCATCACCGAATCGTGAAACCTTCTTACTACTTCCCTTTTTCGAGGGTTGGGGATCCCTCACACCCTTTACACCACTTAATCATCACAAGCCACAACCACAAATCTCGAAGTCTAATATTCTTACTACTTCCTTTCTTATTGCTTCCCTTTTTCGGGGGTCATGGATCGAGGATCCCTCACACCCTTTACACCACTTCACAAACCCCAACCACAAAGCCCGAAGTCCAGTCTTCTTACTGCTTCCCTTCTAACAGTTTCCCTTTTTCAGGGGTTGGGGGGCGCTTAGGGTATTATTAAAAATTAATTTATATGTTTAATCCAACCTACTATTTGTAATGCATTCATAAAAAGGAGGAGTTTATCAATAGTGATAAAGATGGCTTATGGAGACAAAACTAAATTAATTAAATTTCCACTTACAAGTTGAGTGCTTGGGAAAGAGTGGATGACTTAAGTTTTGAATATGTGTTTTTGGCATTCACCAAGTTGGGCACTTAGGAGACTAAGGATAAAGACCTTCTTCAATATCCTATTTTTATGATTGCATTTAACATTCTAGGAGGAAATCCAAAGGTTGGGGGTATTAGAAATGGGAAGAGGCATTTTGGGTGCCATCTTTAATGGTTTTTGCTTCTCATGTCTTTCAATAACTCTATAAATCAGTGCCTTGGATAGTGGTAAAGGTAGATAAAGAAAGAGTAATTGAATAAATAGGTTGAAGATATTTCAAGAATAAGATAGAGAGTTAGATGTTTTGAGATTATTCATAGATAGACAAGTGCTATACAATTGGAGGCAAAGAGAATAGTTATAAGTATGATTATTTTGTAATCCTGATTACAAAGTTAATACATGCTTTGCCACTCTTCTTGGTGGAATTTCCCCCCACAAGAGTTTATTCATGTAAATATTATATTATGTGATGCAATAATGGTGCTTGCTAAATTTTCTATTTGCTAAATTAAATCCATTAAATATATTATTAAATATCTTCATGTTAATTCCAATATTAAGACCTTAATTTTAAATTTACATACAAGTTTCAAATATCCATATTGTAGTAGTCTAAGCCTTGTATCTCAATAATTAGTATAATAGCTTGATAATGAAGCTTTGATGTTAAATAATTGGATTAGAGATTGAAATTTCTCAACATATGACATTAGAACTATATTACCCATAATGTCTACATGTTCATTAAACTCTTCAATGTTGCTATAACTAGAATAATTGTTGGTGCCATAATCACTACTTTCAATGTCACTATCATTGTCACTTGAACTACTAGAACAAATTCCATTAGTATTACTGTGCTCTTCTGAATGGTATTTGGACCTAGAGATTCATGTAGATGGTCATGCATTTCTTTGACAATATTCATGTATCCTATGTTGGAGTCAAATGCATATGCTACTCATTAGTTGGATATCTATCTTCTTTTGACATTGGTGATGAGTTCGTAAATGGAAACTTATTGGGTTGAAATTTAAATGAGATTTGATTAGAGGCTATAAGGATGATAGAAAGGTTGAGAAATTTATTTTCATAAGTGTCGCTATCATTTTCTTGGAAATTTCCAAAGACTTTCTAACAAACCCATTATGCACATTCCCACAATCATTGTATTTCTTGAGTAAACATCTTTTTGAGGCATTTTCTCAAACATTTCACATGCATGATTTGTGCTCTAGTATTTTGCATGCATGTCTACTAGGGAAGTTATAGCTACAATACATGATAAATTATTTTCAATTACATATTTTTGGTTGTCCATACCCTCTTAAAAATATGTCATTTTTGAAGAGGCCATGGAGTTATGTAGCATAATTCATGAAATATGAATTTATACCTTGTCTATACCTCTACATATCACATACATTCAAAATTGCTAAATTACAACGAGCTGTTATATGTCATTACTCTATTCCAAAATGCCCAGTCATGGAGGATGTATGCAAAGAACATGAAATTCATAATCTACACCTAAAAATTACATTTTTGTGAACTTTTTTGAAGTATTATTAATTTTAGGTCTCAAAATCACTGCTCCACTTCTTAGAGCCAAATCTCACTCACAAGGCCAAGTTTTTCATCATGCAAGTGAAACCAACTCATCAACAAAACAATGGAGGACTCTAAGCTAACTCTACGAGAGTGGGTTATCTCTATTGCATATTGAACTCAACTTATACTTAGGAGGGTGTTCCTAGGGGTATGCCTCAATAGGTATTAAGCTCACACAAAATATATAATCACCAAACATCTATAACCAAACCCAAATACATTCTTGACCGAAAACATTGTTGCTAGGTCAAGAAAACTAGTTGCATATAACCCCTATATAGCTGATAGTGTTGTGCAATCACAACCTTCATGAGTTCAATTCATTTTATAGCTCTCTTAATGGTAAAACCTAGTTATATTACAAGGTTATGAATTCACAAAAGGAATTAATAATAAAATACATATTAATGATTTTGTTTTGATGTGTGACTAGAACAAATACAAGGAGACCAATGTCTAGATTCTACAACAACAAATTTGCAGATGACAAGGAGAAATCACAAAGAGAATTAAACACTACACTTGATCTATGCATAAAAATGCATCCACATATACCATTGTTAGTTTTATCTACTTAGTTATCCATCAATGAACTATTCAAACTCACAGGAAAACACAAAAGATCCATTACAATGCATGCAACAAGCTTAGAATTATGTCATATTCCTCTTTAAGTGTTTACAATCATAGTAGAAAATGTGCTATTTTTTTTTACAAATAGTACATTTTTTGAGTTTTCTGACACATCAATGGAGATATAAAATTAGATAATGATATATTAACCTTTTTTTAGTGATCTAACACTATCTCTGCCTCCCTGCAACTACTTTGAAAATGATTTTCTGTATATTTTCCCTCTCTAGAGATGTTCTTATATTCTTCTTTGCCTCCCAACATTGTCCAATGATTAAATGAGGAAGAAAACCAACTAAAATACTCTACTTATGGAACCCTAAGTCTCACCACTATAGCAACACCTAAATCGATAGTGGAGGTTGAATTGCACCAAGAATGGGAAATGCAGATTGAAAGAGGATGAGTATATTAAATTTGGGTGGTTGTGTGACTGATTCATGGTAATGGATGTAGTTGAAATTAAAATTGGCACCGCTCTAGTTTTCCTTGTCAACAATATCATCTCTAATGAGAACCCATTGGCACCTTCAGGTCTCCAATAGAAAAAACTACCAACATCCCACACACTTCCCTTCGTTGAGGGTTCCATGGGAATTGGAAACCAATGGTTCTTAGTTTTTATGGAATCTTTGATCTATTTTTTACTCTTTCACAAAAGGGGAACAAACCATAAAAGGTTTCATAAGAACCACAAACCATTGGTTCCTAGTGCCTATGAAAGCTTTGATCACTCTATACTTAACCAATTTTTTATTTTTTATTTTACTTAATTGAATAATGTACAAGAAAGAGAACACAAGCAAGAGTACAATAAAAATGATGAAACCTAAACAAACATCTCAATCTGTTGTTGACCAGGGATCACACTTTATAGGTACACAAACAAAAGAAACTCAAGAAAAAAGGACAATGGAAAAATTGAGTCCCAACAATGGCTTTGGTTGGGGATGTGTGCCCCATGTAGGCATAGTGAGAATGTAGAATCTCCATACAAACCAAAATGGAAAGACAAGGGATCGAGACTGACTCACAAAAGACAACAAAATTATACACATGACAAAACTTATATACAATTAACATGACAACACATGGGCAAGAAAGATGGTTTTGGCTCAAAATTTTAATATAATGTAGGCCACCCTACAAAAAATGGATGGAACCACTTTCCTCAATAAAAAAAAAAGCTTGAAAGAGGACCCAAATCTCATCATATTGAAGCTACACTAATCACCCATTACCAAAATTTGATGATATATTTTCCACTCATGCACTTACAAATTTCTAATCTAGGTATAATTATGATAGGAATGAAGTTGATGATCACTTGGATGTGATAGCCACAAAAAGTAAGAGCCACCATCATCTTCACCCACATGGAAAAATTCAATTTCAAACTCTCGAGGAGCACTATGAATGCTTAAATCTACACACAACTTTACATGAAGAAAAATATATTCATGATAACCAACCTCAAGTGTGCCCTACCCAACTGGAACCTCAACCTAAGCCATGAAGAATTATTTCTCAAATTCGTGCAACCTAGATGTACCAAAAATTTTGATGCACTCTTCCATAATTGAATAAAAAACTTGACTCAAATCCAACTTGATATTATCAACATGCAAAATAGAAATTTGAGGCACCTCTTGTGAAGAATTATCATCTTCAATTTTCCTCTTTGTTTCATATCCTTGACTATAATATGTTTGTTTATATTAAGAAAATAATTAATAATTTGTTTTACATCCTCGCCTTGTGAACCAACAATTTGATCTAGTTGAGGAGACATAAGTATTTATATGTTCAACCAAGGAGTTAAAGAATGTGTCAATGCAATCCACTTAAAAAAAAAAAAAAATGTTCCAAGTCAAGCTCTAAATGTTTTTTTATGTCAAATTCTTCATGGTTAGAAGCAACCGAATCACACACACCCTTGCAATCCTTTTCCTCATTTGCAAAAGGGAGCATGCAAGCCTCATCACTAGTGAGTTCAATGAAAAAGGACATAAAATGAAAAACATAATTGATGCACCTCAAATTCCTTAACCGCATCCTCAATTATATTGTTGTACATTGGAGCTAAACCAACAACCTAATCACTAGGAACAACCACATTACCATAAAAAATGGGAGGAAAATTATCAAGATTTGATTGAACACAATAGGACCAAGTAAGTAAAATGTTTACATTCTTCAACGTTTACTCAAGGGGTAGTGAACTTCCACTAGGATAGAATTCCTCACAATACATGTCTATATTCTCAATAAATTAGGATTTCAATCACATGGAAGATTTTTAATAACAACAATAAACCTACTATTGAAATCATGAACTGATTCTCCACCCTGTCTTATGAGAAAATCCAAACTTTGGTAAGAAGGGGTAGGGTTATGTGAATCCAATTCACTAAAATCAGTAATGAAATCAACATGTTTATCATTGCATGTTACTGTGGTAATGAGTTGGGCCTTTGGAGATGTAAGTAAATCAATGGACTACCTATCATCATGAGGAGGCATGCAAACATGCCTTACTAAATCTTCAAGCTCCTAAATGGATGGGTTAGAGGAATTGAGTAATAGGCCCATTAAAACTTTGTTTACTTGTGCAACCAATTGTAAACTCAGATTCAAGACATCATCAAAGTGATCAAATTGATCCAAAATCTTAATGTACTAAATATTTTTAAATAAGATTGAACTCCTTCCATAAAATTCCATTCATATTAAAAAAATTATTTCAAGAGAGAAAGGGAATACCAACCTTGTGTGGCTTGACCAATTGTTACACTAGAATGAGGGAAAATTTGTAGCATCACTAGCAAGCACATGTTAGCAACATAACATCAGATTTAATATAGCAGAGTCATCACCTCATAAAATGAGGAAATTATTAGAGAAAACAACATCACCAAGGTAGAATATTTTGGGCCTTCTCACCAACAAAATCATCAAATTAATATCACCCATTAGCCATCTTCTTAAGTTGGCAACCCACCAACTTATGCCAATAAGTCTATCCCTGACAATGGTGCCATTTTATTAGGTCTCAAAAACATTGCTCCACTTCCTAGAACCAAATCTCACTCACAAGACTAGTGTTGTCATCATGCAAGTGAAATCAGGTTATCAACAAAAAAATGGAGGAATCTAAGCTAACTCTACAAAAGTGGGTTATCTCTCCTGCACCTTGAGTTCAACTTAGACTTACGAGGGTGTTCCTAGTGGTATACCTCAATAGACTATCAATCTCAAAAAAATATACAAATTGTTGGAATGATCACCAGTGTCTCCCTTTAGATTCATGACATGGATTAACCGCCTCCCGTGGATCGTTTATCTCTAGCATTTGTATCAGTTGTTAACAGGTCAATTTTTTGGCACAAGGGAAAACGTGTTCCAACAAATGGTATTAGAGCCATGGTCTTAGGTTCAAATCCCCCTGGGTGATGCTGAGGGTGGATTGTTGGCCTAATCGCCAGTATCTCCCTTTGAATTCATGACATGGACTAACCACCTTCTGTGGATTTGTTTATCTATGGTGTTTGTATCAAGCGTTAGTAGGTTGATATTTTGGTGCAATGAAAAACATGTTCCAACAACAATCACCAAACATCTATAACAAAACCAAAATGCATTCTTAACCTCAAACACTACCGCTAGGTCATGAAAAAATTATTGCATAGAACCCCTTATATAGCTTATAATGTTGTGCAATCACAACCTTCATGATGATAATTAATTTTATAGCTCTCTTAATGATAGACCCCAGTTATATTACAATATTATGAATGCACAAAAGGACTTACTAATAAAATAAATATTAATGATTTTTTTAATGTGTTACTAGAAAAAAATACAACCAATCTAGATCCTAAGGCAATAGAGTCGTAGGTGACAAGGATAAATATTAAAGATAATACCAAAGTTCACTTGATCTACACATGAAAATGCATCCATATACCATTGTTAGTTTTATCTACTTAGGTATCCATCAATGAACTACTTAAACTCATATGCAAACACAAAAAGAGTTGTTACAAGATATGCAACAAGATTATAATTGTATCATATTCCTCTTGAAGTGTTTACATCACAACATAAAATGTGTTGAATAAAACATTCTACATTTATAGTATATCTTTTCTAATTTTTCCCACACATCAATAGAGAAATAAATCTAGACAATGATATATTAACCTTTTGTTAGTGATCTAGCACTATCTCCACCTCCTTGTAATTGCACTAAAAATGATTGTCTACATATTTTCCCTCTTTGGAGATGTTCTTTTGTTCTTCTTTTCCTCCTAATATCATCTAATGATTGAATGATTGAGAAAACTAGGAAAAATACTATGGTCATAGAACCCTAAGTTGCACCACTATAAAAACATCTAAATCCATGGTGGAGGTTGAATCGTGCCAAGAATAGATGATGTAGATTGAAAGAGAATGACTATATTTATATTTGGGTGGTTGGGAGCTCAATTTGTAGCAATGGAGGTAGTTGAAATCGAAATTCACACCACTCATTTGGCACCCAAACACACTGAAATGAAACTACGTGGGTTTTAGTTTACTTGTATTGGTGCATTTACACTTAAATCGAGAACTATCAAATGTGTGCATACTCTAGTTTTCCTTGTCACCATTATCATCTCCAATAAGAACCCTTTGACACCTTCAAGTTCCAGTAGGAACCTCTAGCACCATCCCACACACTTCCCTTTATCGAGGGTGCCATGAGAATCGAGAACCAATGGTTCCTAGTTCTTATGAAACCTCTGACCATTCTTTCTACTCTTTTTCCAAAAGGAAAAAAATCGTCATATGTTTCACAGGAACTAGGAACTAGAAACCATTGGTTTCTAGTGCCTATCAAATCTCTAACCACTTTATACTTAACCAATTTTGAACTTTTGATTTTGGTTAATTTATTGAAGCACATGGAAGAGAACACAATCGAGAGTACAATAGAAATAATAACCCCTAAACAAACATCTCAAATAGATGAGGGATCACACTTTATAGACACACAAATAGAATAGACTCAAGAAAAAAATACAATGAATCCCAACAATCAATAAATCCCTTTAGTAAGCATCCTATGGTCATTGTATTCCATAAGACTACACTTCTTAGGAATTCTTTATTAAACAATTTGTGAGGCTTATTTTTGTTTCCATATTCCAAACTTATATTTTTTTTAATTATGTTCTAAAAGGTGTTCATATGTTCTTAGAGCTGCCATTAATTATGGTGCAAGTAGAGAATGAGTTGGCCCAAGTCATGGAATACAGATTGACACCTCCAAATGCATTTGCTTAAAAAATTTCAAGGAATATTCAATAGGTCTATTATAAAAATCCTATAGATCATGGTATTCTAAGCTTCCACATTCCATTATAGCAATTGCTCTGTTCATGTGGGAAATGGAACTTAACATCGAAGTTGCATTTTTATTTTGAAAATGGATCCTCAAGTGAGGAAAGTATGTGTTTACTTTACTTTTTAATATTTAAAAGTGAAAGTTAAAAATGCATAGAGATAACAGAGGTGGGTAGATAAAGAAAATTTTCAATTTTCCTCAATGTCATGAGTTTCCACACTTCAACTCTTTTCAAGGGATTTTTAAAACTTTTATTTTTTCTTTTGTATAGCCCTGCCTTGGAAGATTTTAGGGATTGTTGAGATGTGGGAGTGGAAAGCACTTTGCACTTTCCCCAAGTGCCCATAAATTCCACCTTTCTACATTACATCATTTTTCAAATTTTATGTATTGTAGGGATTTAGGAAGTTGGAAAATATCAACCAAAGTTCCACTTCCCCAACCCCCCTGCCCCACTATACTGTGGAAATTTCTTTTGGATGAAGAAATAAAACATCTTACAAAGCCTGAAGAAATAGAATAGATTACAAAGCCTGAAGAATGTCACAGAATAGTGACATTAGTAGCCAAGTAGGCTACTACTAGAGGAACAACAAAAATAAAAACAAACTAGCTAGGAAAATGGTCAAGAAGCAATACAATACTATCTTAAAACTAATAGGCCAATCATTGCTTAGGTCTCATTAGTAGGAATGACCTGGAGATTGAAATTCCCAAAAGCAGCAACAAGAGAATCCAATGGATCAAGTGGTCTAATGCTGCTAATATTATCAATGCCTGAAGAGGCTTACAAAACTAAGAAAGGAAGTAACTCTATCAAAAGCTCCCCAAAAAAACACCCACAACTGCTAGAAGAACAACAATGTCTAATTTGTAGTAGCACTGTTCAGCAGCATAGTAATGTTGAATTATCCTACACCCTAGCATCATTCTTTTACAATACTGTTGCAAGTCTCTGTTTTCAAGAAGAGTTTTTTTCCTGGAATCCACAAAAGTGATTGGTAACTCATTCTCCATGTTTGTGAAAGCATCATCTGGTACTCTGGAAAGTAGATTTACTCCGAGAAATCAATCATGCCAGCATTTAGACATGGAAACTATCCCAAAAAATGTGTCTAAACCTCAGTCTCCTTTAAAGATATGTTATCAAATTTTTGAGTCATTTATGATTTCATAAAATTGTGAATTGTGGGAGAAAAAAGATGTCAAAATTTTCTTTCAGATGACATTTTTTCAAATTTTATAAAAGTCTTTGATATCTATTTTCTAAAACCTTATCAAATATTTAATCACCTATACACAAATTAAATTGACAAGGGAGTTGTGACTTGATTTAAACAATCTTGTGACACTTTCATGTGGTCAAACTTGGCTATAAACCACTTTTGAATACAACCAATGATTGCCAATTTTGAATTGATATGCAATTTGACACTTGAAAAATAATTGAAAACATTTGTGACCATGGATTATTGAAGTAGATGTTAAAGTTTTTAACTCAATCAAGTTGATGTGACAAATAATTTTCACATATAAAACATACACGACTTTTAGAATAATAATTTGATGACACATGTCAATTTAATGAGCATAAAATTTTAAATTTTTTGAAGGAAAAAAATGAGGATAACAATTGCAACAAAACATGGCCCTAGAAAGAGCTCTAATACTAGATTTTATGGTCCTTCCTATAAGATATTAGCCAAATAATAAAAATACAAAAAAAATCTACTGGAAACATAAAAATATATTGCATTGAGATTAAATATTCATATGATAATATACCATTGGCCTCTTTGAGGGGGTGGCCTCCTAGAACAATGTTCAATACAATATAATTCATGGATAATCCATTATACTATGAAACCATTTATCTATACAAATTTAACCAAATGAATTACTACTTCCCAAGTATGTGGAATAAAACAATTTAGTAAAATGGATCACTTAAAAAGAATATGTTTTTAATGATTTTATTGATAAATCTTAATACAAAAGAAATCAATTTAGAAGAAATAGTTAGGGCCATAGGTACTAACACTAATTCTAGATGAGATCATTGGGATGTAGTTAAGAGTGTCTTTAGATATTTTTGGGATACCTTGTACTCTATTTTATTATCATATTTATGTATAATGGATTACCACTAGTGCATATTCATTGATTCTTGTATTCAAATTGAGTAGGATATGTCAACAGTGATGCTATTATTTTGATGAGTAAGCAATAGGTTATGGTCTCTTTGTTTGCTATAGAGATTGAGTACATGCCAACTACTTATACCTATAAGGAGGCCATTTATCTCAAGAGATTGTGTTTATATATAGAGCTAATTGAAGGGTCTAATAAAAAAATTATAGTCAAAGTGTCACATGTCTAACAAAGAACCTAACCTCTCCTACAAGGAAGAGCATATAGATTTCCAATACAATATTTGAATAGAGATAGAGATAGTGCAAAGGTTTAAGTCTTGTAATAGTTTAATAATATGTTCAAATGAGTCCTCATTGGTTCCCCAATTAGTGCTATGAACAACAAGAAAGGCTTTGGCCACTTCAGTGAGGACAAATTCAATATCTAAGTACACATTTTTAGGTGATTCATATCAAAGCCCTTTGTGACTAGGATTATTCTTTGGAAGCATAGGTTATAGGATGATTTTTTCATGTAGTTTGAGACCTTTACCTTTATATCCCATATTTTTGTAGATATATAGGGCCTTAGCATATATAATTGTAAGAAGGGTAAACCCACAAAACTGGTTTACAATTCCATTGAGCAAGGAAAAATACATTTTTGGATGGAAAACACTTTAGGGGGTTCTCTAGAACTAGAGGGATTCGCTAGAACCCCCTAAAGGGTTCGCTAGAACCCCCCGCCCACCCCCTTCTAGCGAACCCCCCTTTAATGACTTTTATTTTTTAATTGCATTTAAATGGGGGTTCGCTAGAAAGGGGAGGTTCTAGCAAACCCCCTGGTTCACTAGAACCCCCCTTTTCCCCCCTTCTCCCCCTCTTGCACCAAATTTCTGCAAAAATTTTCCCTTCAAAGCTTGGGTTGAGGATGAAATGGAGGAGACTTCACATACCCAACTGGATGATGGTAGTCCTCGAATGAGCTATCCATCGAATATAATTTTAATATGTTTTGGTTTTATTATGTATTTTATTTTAGTTTGATTAAACATAGGTTTTTCACTAAAAATCAAGCTCTCTATTTTGCACATGTGGAAAAATAGCAGATTATCAAAAAAAATTGAAAAATATCAATGCACTAGATATTGATGTCCTTGATTCAACAAAAAAATTGAATTTCATACATAGAAAAGTTATGTTTTAGCCGTGAATCATGTCTAAATTGTAAAAGGTTTGAATTTGAAACTTAACTAAGAAAAAATATTCAATGAAATGCTATGAAACCAATTCCATGCACTAGATATCGTAGTTATGAATCTAAATTCGAAAAAATAGAATTTTATTCTTCATAGAAAAAAAGTTGTGTTAGCCAGTGACGTCACTCTTTAAAAATGGTGTTTACTGTTAAAAACTACTTTTTCAAAGGAGATGGAAAAAGAAGTGCAATCTAATTCAAAAAAAATGAAAAAAATATATTTAGAATCTATAGACAAAATGTCACAAATCACTAGTTTGCATCATCTTCAAATTCCTCACGGTTTAGCCGCTATAGGTGCCCGAAAGTAAAGATTTAGTTAAAAAAATCAGTTCAATGTCCAGTTTGGCCAAAAATTGTAAACCAGTATTGTGGGATCACCCAGAAATAAGTGTATTTTTTCTTCCTCATCTCTATCGATCCATGAAATCATGTCACCTTCAATAGTTCATCATCTAAAAATACCTAAAGGTGGAATTTATTTGCCTCACATTTGATAGTGATTGCAAGTGTTGACTTGAAAGGTTTAGGTTGGCTACATATGATTTTGGACTCTGTGGGGGAGGGTCCCCACATAAAAGGAATTTTGAAGCTCATAATCTCCACATCCTTTGTTAACAATCCTAGCCTTGATCTCTAGAATGAGAGTGTGATAGGTTGAGGCATGGATGTGAGCGAGGCTAAATCAATATAGAAAGATTATGAATGTGAGAAGGTACGATATTATTGGTTGGACAATGGTATAAATGATTATAACTTCCTTCTAATAGTTTGTAGTATTGGAAGGGTTGTAGATTAACAAGAATAGTTATTTATGTTCTAGTGCATAGAGATTGATGCATTAGAGGTACGTGGAGGGGATGACTTGCATGACTTGTATTTGTGGTAAACCTCTCAGAGAAGGTTATAGGGGACATCAAGGTATAGTGACAAGCCCAACCTAAATAGAAAACTTAATGGTTCCTTTTGTTTCTCACTTTGCATCATCATAGGTGTTGACAGTGATTCTCTTTTGGGGATTCATGGCTCCTTTAGAATATCCCAATTATCTTATTAATCTTAGGGTACATAAATTTAAGCCTAATCCACCATCTATGAGGTCTCATTTAATTTTGTATTTATAGATGATGGATACAATATGAAGGGATTTAATTTGGGATGGTTGAATAGTTGGTAAGTGATTTTTAAGGAATACAAGGTGATATTGCGAGGATAAGTGCCTTGTCATGGCTTGGATTAGATAAACATTAATGTCATTCCTGACCCTAGATTCTTTCAAAGCTCTCTCTAAAATTTCCTTATGGATGGGGGAAGTTTTTTGGAGCTCTAAGATGGAGATTTGGGTGGGGTTTTTTGCAATATGATCTAGGATATTGTATTTAGTGGATGGTTGAGAGGATGAGAAACCCCCTTGGACAATTACTTAACCTTGGCATGTGGATAAAACATAGTTAGGACTTTTGATGGTCACAGTAGCCACTTGGGATAAGCTTTGTTCAATCCTACTGACTATAGAATCATAATAGGTGAAGCTATGCATCTTATTGGTGTGGTTGAAAGTAGCATCCTTATTATGTTTGGAGGATTTTACTTCATCATGCTTGTGGAAATTATTTTTACATTCCTAATTATTCATTTGAGGAATTTGATGGGTAGCTCACCTTCAACTTCTATCTCACATCAATTCACAAGATCTTAGATATGTTGGAAATCAAGGTATAACTGACAACAAAGAACTCATACTAAACCACCATATCAAGGCTACAATATATAGAAGTTTGTGGGAGAGAATACCACAAATGGTATCCCAAAATAACAAGAAAAACCATATGGAAAAACCCATGCCCCCATTAGAGGATAGCCCATAAACATGGAATGAAATATTCAATAATCAAATGGCCTTCACATGGGCGCCTATCCCACAACCAATAAAATTGAGTCAAACCTGAGTGCTCCATAAGTATCTGATGACTCTGATAGCTACATGCAAGCTCATGCACCTCCATGCAAACTTGGGCACCCAACTATGTAAGAGCATACAAAAATTGCAAATAATATGCAAGGACATGCACACTTAAGTGGTCCCAACCCAAAAATTTGGATTCCTAAGAAGAATATTCTCTCGCCTAGATGCCTTGGAACCACCACCATGAAGGGTCCACCTCTTTGAATGCAATTACAATTTATCATAGGAAAATGAGTAATAAATATTTTGTCCCTCATGTCCTCTAGAACACTTTCCAAAGAATGTGGAGACAAATAAATCAACTTAAGATAGCAAATTTTAATGTCACCTATCCTAACATTCTCCCACTTGACATTATACATTGTAATTACATTCATGAGATACAAATAAAACATGTAATCAAGTGCAGTGATCAAGGCCCATGGCCTTCCTGTACCAAGAGAACTTATTTGTGGTCACTGGCTTTGTGAGAAAATCTGCAACATTATCCAAAGTGTCAATCTTCTCAATCAAAACCTTACCATTCTCTACCATTTCTTGCACAAAGTGATACTACACATCAACATGTTTTGTATGAGCATGATACATAGTATTTTTAGCTCAACATATGGCACTCTGACTATCACATCAAATCCTCACTCAGTTGTAATCAAAACCAATGTCATTACCAAGTCTTTGTAACCAAACCTCCTCCTTAGAAGTATGTGTATCTTCCATATACTCTCCTTCCATGGTGGATAATGCAACCGTAGGCTACCTCTTACTCATCCAACTCACCACACCTCCAAACAAAGTAAAAACATAACCACTAGTGGACCTTTGACTATCCAAGTCACCTTCCCAATCCACATCATCAGTACCATGATAAACCAAATAGTGATCAGAAGTACCACACAAGTATCTAAACACCCTCTTAACAAAATTCCAATGCTCTCTACTAGGGTTAGACATAAACCTGCTCAAAACTCCCATTGCTTGGGCTATATTTGGTCTAGTGCAAACCATTGCATACATTAAACTACAAACGACACTAGTATAAGGAACGTTAGACATCTCTTCAACATCATCATCAGAATTAGGACACATGTCTAAACTCAACTTAGTACCAACTGGAAATGGAATATTTATTGGTTTATAGTCATGCATATTAAACCTCTATAAACTAGTATCAACATACTTACTTTGACTAAACCAAAGATTTATGTGAACTTGATCCCTACTAATCTCCATCCCAAGAATATTTTGTAGCCCCCAAATCATTCATATCAAATGTTTTAGAAAGATGAATATTTAGCTCCTTAATCATCATCTTCATGTTATCCATAAACAACATATCATCAACATACAAGACAATGATTAGAATCCAATTATCAATAACCTTAATGTAAAAAAAATGACCCTCCTCACTTCTAACAAAACCCAACTTCAATGCAAAGTAATCAAACTTCTAGTACCACATCATGGGTGACTGTTTCAAAACATATAAAGATCTCTTTAACATGCAAACCAAGTGTTTTTTTTCCTTTCATAACAAAACCGTCAAGCTGTCGCATATAAATTTCTTCCTCTAGATCCCCATGCAAGAAAGTAGTTTTAACATCCATTTGTTGTATTTCAAAATAATAAGCAAAACCAATACATAATAGGAATCTAATAGAAGGTAACTTAGCAACTGGAGAGAAAATATTACTGAAATCAACTCCCTCTCTCTAGGAGTAGCCCTTGGCCACTAATCTACCCTTGTATCACTCTAACCGACCATCTAGTCCAAATTTCTTTTTAAACACCCACTTGCAGCCAATGGGCTTCCTTCCTTTAGGAAAACTCAAAATATCCCAAGTATCACAACTATCCAAATCCATCATTTCCTCCTGCATGGCTTGCATCCAAGACTCACTTTCTTCTAAAGAAAGAGCCTCCCTATAGGATCTAGGTTCATTGTCAGTAATCAAAAATGAAAATACACAACATAAATTAGGTGGGCTATACCTATCAATTGGATTTTTCTGCCTTGTGGATCTTCTCAAGGTAGGAGTAAGGGGCTCTTGCTACTCTTCTTCTTTCTCATGCTCATCATGCACATCATCTGAACTTTTTGAACTCTTTTAACCCTCTTCTTCTTCTCCATCCTCAAATCCATTTGGTTGTTATTCCACATGTCATCTTCTTGCTTCTCAATATTTGTCTCGAAGTGCAATATTTTTGTCTTATCTTTCTCCTTTGGTTGTTCTTCACCTGAGTAAGCTCTAAATTACTTGACAATCACATCTTTAGAAAAAACTATTTTACGAGTTAGTGGATTCCACAGCTTATAACCTTTTACATTCTCATCGTAACCAACAAAGATGCATTTTTGTGCTTTTGGATCCAACTTAGAATGTTTCTCTTGAGGCACATGAACAAAAACCTCACAACCAAAGACCCTTAAATATAAAATAGAAGGATTTCTACCTATCCACACATCATAAGGAGTTTTATCAACAAGAGTTGAACAATGAGATCTATTAACCAAATAACATGCAGTACTTACAACTTCTGCCCAAAAGCATCTATCAAGTTGATGAGGTCCAAGCTTCCCAAAACCACACAAATCACAACAATAGATACCAACACAGAAGATGCAAGACAAAAAAAATAACCCACTTTCAATTATTTTTAGATAATGAAATTATAGATTCAAAACTTACATGCTACAACCTCATGGGATTGATTCATTACAACAAAATCAACTCTGAAAAGGAAATAATTATTCAGAGCCCAAAATATGCACTATTGGAGCTACCTTCTACAAACCCCACTTAACCCTTTTTATTTTACCCAATAACCACCTTAGAATGTTTTAGAAAGTTCAACTTTCTCTTTTTTTTTTGGTGCTAAAAGTCCCGCTGTTTGATATCTTACCTAGGAAGAAATTTTAATGAAATTCACTTTTTAGAGGGGCAACTTCGCGGGGCCATAACTTTTGATCTGGGTGTCTAATTTGCTATTATTGCATATCGTTGGAAAGCTCTCAAAGATCTCTATAACACACAAACCATTGTAGGTCAGTTTGTCAACTTTTCAAGTTGTTTTGGGGTCTCTAAAGTCTTCATATGTGAAAATGAAGCTACATTGGAGAAATTTCTTGAGACAAAAACTTTAATATCTCCCAAACCGTGCAGGGTATTGAGGTGATTCTTTCGTAATCGGAATTTGTTTTCAGTTTTGCTCCTTGGAGTAAATTTTCATGTCCATATGAGCCCATTTAGGCTGACTTACTAAAAATAGTAAGTGTCTATTTTCACTATTTTTCAATGTTATTAGATTTCCACAATCCATAAGAATATCTAGTTATTTCTAGATTCGATTGTGTGTAAGCTTTTTGGATCAACATTTCAAATCACACTCTATGATCCATCATCAAGATAGAGAGCTCAAGGATATGAAAAATTGAGCTCTCTATCCTGATGATGGATCACAGAGTGTGATCCGAAACGTTGATCCAAAAATATTACACACAATCGAATCCAGAAATAACTAGATATTTCACTATTTTTTACACCTAACTGTCTTACACCCCTTAAGTGCCATCACGGGACTCAAAAAAACTAAAGAAAATAAAGAAAACATTTTTTTTTGGGTGATACAAGATTTCCCTACACCGTTGGATGCTCCTACATCAGACACCCAGGGTAATTTGAAAAGTGACCCTGTCACTTCTCAAGAGTTAGAGGGAAACCAAGACGGTTAACCTCAGCCTCAGAAAACCATGATGAATCTTCAACAGGCCTTCCTTTCCATTTCACCAAGTACTCTACATATTTTCCGTTTCTTGTGCTTCTACCCACACGATTATCCACAATTTCTTCTATCTCTTCATTCTCTGAAGTAGGTGTTGAAATTTTCCACTGTTCTTTTATCAGACCTTCTCTATATCACCTTCATGATACTTTGTCAAATCGGCATTGTTGAACACTAGAGAAATGTTTATTCCACTAGGAAATGCTACCTCATAAGCATTTCCTGAATCATGCTTCTTTAGGATCCTACATGGTCCAAACTTATTCATCTTTAACTTGTATGTACCAACTGGGAACCTTTCCTTTCGCAAATGAACCATGACTTCATCTCCTACCTAGAACTCCTTATACCTCCTTTTTTGATTTTCCTGAGCCTTATATTGTGAGTTTATCTTATTGATATGTTTCTTCACCTCTTCGTGCAAATTCTTCAGGTGCTCAACAAAATCTTTGGCCTCAACACTACTCTTCTCCCCCTTATCCATCTTTCTCAGTTTAGAAGCAATTCTTGAACTACTCCCATACACAATCTGGAATGGTGATTTGCTAGTGCTCATGTTGATAGAATTATTATAAGCAAATTTTGCCTGTGGTATAATTAGATCTCATCCCCTAGGCTTATCTCCTACTAAGCATCTTAGTAGGTTACCCAAACTCCTATTCAACACCTCTTTTTTTCCATTAGTCTATGGATGGTGTGCAGAACAAAACTTCAAATTTGTCTTTAACTTCTTCCATAATGTCCTCCAGAAATAACCAACAAATTTGGTATCTCTATCTAAAACTATACTCTTTGGTAGACCATGTAGTCTCACCACCTCTTTAAAAAATAACTCTGCAACATGAACAACATCACTACTCTTATGACACAGAATAAAATGTGTCATCTTTGAAAATCTATCCACTACCACAAATATGGAATCATGCCCTCTCCATGTCCTTGGCAAGACAAGAACAAAATCCATGCTAATATCCTCCCATGGCCTCTCAGGTACAGGTAATGGCTGATATAATCTAGTATTCTGACTTGTTCCTTTCGCCATCCTACATACTCTGCAACTTTGTAAAAACTTCTTCACATCTTGTTGTAAATGTGGCCAATAATAATTCTCACTGACAAGAGCAATGGTCTTATCTCGACTAAAATTTCCAACCAATCCTCCACTATGATTCTCCTTGATTAGATTATCTCTCATAGAACCCCTTGGAATGCACAATTGGCTTCCTCTAAACAACATCCCATCTTGGATTAAGAAATCCAACCATCTCATCCTATCTAATGTAACAAGTTCCAAACAATCCTTCCAAGTTTCTACAAAGTCTGGATCTTCAGGATACAAATTCTTGAGTTCATTGAACCCAATAACCTCTATATTCATTTCTATCAATAAATTTTTCCTTCTACTCAAGGAATTTGCAACTTTGTTTGACCTTCCACTCCTGTGCTTCAAAACAAAGGTATAACTCTACAAAAACTTAACCCACTTTAAGTGCCTTTAATTTAACTTTCCTTGACTATTGATATATTGCAAAGCCTGGTGATCAGTATATAAAACAAATTCTTTTGGAAACAAATAGTGTCTCCATTTCTTCAAAGCCTGAACTATAGCATAAAAATCCTAATCATAGACAAAATATTTCTTCTTAGCATCATTCAACTTCTCACTAAAACAGGCAACAGGCTTACCTTCTTGACTCAAAAAAGCTCCTATGGTAGTGTCACTAGCATCACAATCTACCTGAAAGGCCTTATTGAAATCTTGAAGTGCCAAAATAGGTTGCTCTGTAACTTTCTTCTTCAATATATCAAAATTTTTGGCTGCTTCTATGGTCCACTTAAACTCTTTTCTATCCCCTCTCATTGCTTCAATTAGAGGTGCACAAATACTACTGAAATTCTTAATAAAATTTCTATAAAAACTTGCTAGACCATGAAATGATCTTACCTCTATAACATTCCTTGGGGTAGGCCATTCAATGATAGCTCTCACCTTCTCTGGATCCATTTTAAGACACTCTACTAAGACAACAAATCCTAGATACACCAACTCTCTCTTCACAAAACTACATTTCTTCAAATTAATCAACAACTTCTCCTCTAGGCTTAGCTTCTAAAAAACTCTTCAGATATGCATCAAGTACTCCTTCAATTTCTTATTGAAAATAAAAATATCATCCAAATAACCATTAAGAATTTTTCCTAAAAATTCTTTCAATACCTCATTCATAAGCTGCTTTAGTCTGCTTGGTGCATTGGTTAGCCCAAAAGGCATGATTAACCACTCGTACAAGCCCTCCTTGGTTTTAAAGGCTATCTTCCATTCATCTCCTTCTCTAATATGGATCTGGTGATATTCGCTCTTCAAATCTATCTTCATGAAGTACTCAGCTCCACTCAAACAATCCATAATATCATCCATTCTCAGTAAGGGAAATCTATACTTGATGGTGATCTTGTTGATGGCTCTAGAATCTGTACACATCTGCCATTCCCCATCCTTCTTTAGTGCTAGTACTGTAGGTACTACACATGGACTCAAACTCTTTGATCAATCCCTTCTACAACAACTCTTGCACTTGTTTGTTCAACTCTTTGTGCTCTATGATGGAGTCATATGATGAGCTTCCTTATTCGGTAAACTGGCTCCAGGAATCAAGTCCATTTGATGACTAATCTTTCTTACTAGAGGAAAACCTTCAGGTACGTTATCAGAAATAATAGCTTGAAACTCATTTAACAAATCTGAAACTTCTTCAGGTACCTCAATAGTATCTTCTTTGTCAATTCTAGGGATCAATGCAAAACACATATGCTCATGCCTCATACCTTCTAGGGACTTTCTTCCATCAACCAAAAAAATTCTTGCATTACTGCATACCTTTTCATTTGCCTCTTTCAAGGGCTTCAACTTATGATGAACCCCATCCTTTGTCAAATAATAGGTGTTGGCATGTCCATCATGTACTGCTCGCCAATCAAATTGCCATAGTCTGCCTAACAACATATGACAAACATCCATAGGCATAATATCACACAATACCTCATCATGGTAATTTTCAATCTTGAACTTTACTAGACATTGTTCATTTACCAAGGCTTTATACTCCTTTTGCAACCAAGCAATCCAATATGGGTTCGGGGGCCTTCTTCTCTCCAACCACAACTTACTAACCATTTCTTCTTAAACAAGGTTATTAGTAAAACCTCCATCAATAATAACATTGCAAACTTTACCTTCACACTTACATCTGGTGCAAAACAAATTCCTCCTTTGATTTGGTTCCTTCTCCTCATTCGGCAAGGCTCTTCTAGTAACAAGAACCTCTCCTCTTTCTACATCTTCAAAATGTAAAGACTCAACATCTTCATCTACATGTGCAACTCGTGCATTACCCTTAGGTCTTCTATTTTTCCTTCCTTGATGTTGAGGACACTCATAGGCTATATGTCCTTCTTCTCCACATTGGAAATAGGTTCCACAAAAGCCTCCTCTTCCCAGTCCTCATCCAGATCTTCCTCTTCCTCTTTGGTCTCCATTATTTTGATCACGAGGATGGTAGGTGTTATCTCCTTTTTGGTTCTGAATGCTACTAGATCCTTCATCCTTCTTTTGATCTTCATTTTGACCTCCATATGACCATCCACTGGTCTTTTGTTCCAATGGCCTCCACCTCATTGTTTTTTCTCAAACCTCTTTTTCAACCATTCTTCAACCTTTAGAGAAAACTGATAAGTGTCCTCAATGGTGGCCATTCTTACTAGTTCCAATTCTTCTTGTATGCTTGGCTTCAACCCATTAATATAATGAGTAAATTTCTCTTTATTCGCCTCAAAATGTTTTGTCTGAATCAGGACCTTATGAAATTCATTTGTGTATTCTTTCACCGTCATTTTTCCTTGCCTCATGATTTGCATCTTCTTGAGCAGCTCCAATTCGTAATCAACTGGAATAAATTGTTTCTTCAATTTTGACACCATTTTGTCCCATCTGGAAATTTTATCTTTCCCTTGTCTTCCTCTTTCTAATTGGACCTCTTTCCACCATATACCAACATGACCTTTCAATTTTTTCTTTGCAAACCTCAATCTATGAGGATCTTCAATCTCCTCAAACTCAAAAATTCCTCTATGTCATTGATCCAATCGATCAATTCTTTAGGATTCAGACTTCCACTAAAAGTTAAAATCTCCATTTTAGTTGAAATATCCATTTTAGGTCTCTTCCCAATGCTTGAGATCACTCGCAACAATCTTCTTTCTCCAGGATCCATTGGATCTTGCTCTTCATCTTCCATTTCATCTTCACTGTCATCTTTGTCTTGTTGCACATCTCTTCTTCGAACCTCTTGCTACAAGGTTTCTAATTGCCTTCTAAGGGCTCCGATTTCATCTCTAGGTGGATCTCTTCCTCCACCACCTTGGCCTCTACCTCTACCATGCTGGGAAAGTCTTGGAGGCATCTTGAACTCAACCCACACTCATAGGTCCTACTGTAACTACCTCACGTTGGATGCTCTGTTACAAGCTCAAGAATTCCTACTGTGATACCACTGGATGAGGGCCAAGCCACCTAAAACCACACAAATCACAACAATAGATACCAACACAGCAGATGCGAGATAGAAAAAAAATAACCCACTTTCAATTATTTTCAAATAATGAAATTACAGATTCAAAACTTACATGCTACAACCTCATGGGCTTGATTCATTACAACAAAATCAACTCTGAAAAGGAAATATATTATTCAAAGCCCAAAATCTGCACTATTGGAGCGACCTTCTACAACCCCCAATTAACCCTTTTTATTTTACCTAATAATTGCCCTAAAATGTTCTAGAAAGTTCAACTTTCCCTTTTGTTTTGGCGCCTAAAGTCCCACCGTTTGATTTCAGGCCTAGGAAGAAATTTTAATGAAATTCACTTTTTAGAGGGGCAACTTTGCAGGGCCATACTTTTGATCCAAGTGTCTGATTTGCTAGTATTGCGTATCATTGGAAAGATCTTGAAGATCTCTACAACACATGAACCCACTGTAGGTCAATTCGTCAACTTTTCGAGCTGTTTCGGGGCCTCTGAAGTCTTCATACCTAAAATTGAAGCTACATTGGAGAAATTTCTTGGGACATAAACTTTAATATCTCCCAAATCGTACAGGGTATTGAGGTGATTCTTTTGCGAATGGAAATTTTTTTCAGTTCTACTCCTTGGGGTAAATTTTCACATCCATATGAGCCCGTTTAGGCTGACTTACTAAAAATAGTAAGTGTTCATTTTTCCTTATTTTTGATGCCTGACTATCTTACAGCCCATAAGTGCCATCATGGGACTCAAAATAGCTAAAGAAAATAAAGAACCCAATTTTTTTTGGGTGATGAAATATTTCCCTACACAGCTGGATGCTCTTGCATCACAAGCTTAGCACCACCTAACATGATCCTAGTTGTTTCCATTAAGGTTCAGTTCATTCTTTCTGCTACCCCATTTTGTTGAGGTGTATAAGGTGTAGTATTTTTTTGAACAATGCTTGTATGGTTACATAACTCATCAAATTCTCTAAAATAATATTCATCCCCATTGTTAGATATCAACACCCTTATCTTATAATCCATTTTCTTCTCAACTAAGGCTTTAAATTCCTTAAACTTAGTGAAAACTTCATATTTTGTATGCATAAAATAAATCTGAGTGTATTTGGATACATCATCAATGAAAGTAACATAATAGCGAGATTTTCCATATGAGTCAACATCCACTAGTCTAAACACATCCAAATGAATGATCTCTAATAATCTCTTAGCTTTATTAGTCCCAAAAGAAATGATGATATACTTTGTTTACCAAACACACAATACTCACAAAAATCATTTTTATTAATAGAATAATTAGAAAGACTGTCAACCAACTTTTTATTCAAAATAATCTTAAGACCTATTTCACTTATGTGACCCAATCTATGGTGCCACAACATACATTTATTTTTCAGTGCCAGTTACATTGACAGAATCTGCAACCAGACTTGTCAAATATCACATGCATTCCAGAATCATTCAACTTGGATACTAAAATTAAATTTCTCATAAGTCCTAGAATATGTAAAACATGATCAAGGGTTTTAACCCTCCCATCACTGAAACACAACTTTACCTTTCCCTTACCAACAATCTTCTTTGTACTATCATCACTAAGGAAAGCTTCTCTCCTGTCATTAGTTGAATATGAAGTAAACCACTCCTTGTGAGGAGTCATATAGTAGGAGCAACCTGAATCAATAAGCCAAGCATAATTACTAACAGTGTTAGCAGAAATAAACAAAGCATTGGAATCACCATCTTCAAAGGCATGGAAGCATCTAAAGTCTTTTTCTTATTCCTACACTCCTTTTTCACATGCCCTCTTTTACCACAATTCCAACACTTTACCCTGCTCTTCTCGAGGGTTTTAGAACGTCCTTTAGACTTGTCTCTCTTCTTGTCCCCTTTAGGCCCTCCTTTTTCTTTGGACCTTCCTCGTACATGCAAGGCATCATGGGAGCCCGCATTCATGGAATTTCTCATCTCTTTCGAAAGAAGTATTGCAATGAGACTATCCATCTTTGGTTCTATACCACCACCACTTACGATAACAATTAGATTTTCCCAAGATTCGGGTAAAGAGCAAAGCAAAAAAATACATTTATCTTCTTCTTATAACTTAACATCTATTGATGCAAGATGACTTAAAATCATATTAAAAGCATTTAATTTTTTTTTAATAGAATCACCATCCTTCATTTTTAGAGAATACAAACGTCTTTTGAGATACAACTTATTAGTTAAACTTTTAGTTTGATAGATATCACTTATCATCTTCCATAAACTGTATGCAGTGGATTCTTTTGAAACATTCAAGAGAATGGAACCCACAAGACATAATCAAATGCATCCTCATGCCTTCTTACCCATTTTCTTCCAATCTTCATTAGACATTTTCTCTAGTTTTTTTTCTTTGAAACTGTCGACCATTGATCTCTCTCTTCAAGGACATCCTCCATTTTCAACTTCCACATTTTATAGCCAGTGCCATTGAATTTCTCAATATCTAGACAAGAGGTAGAAGCCATGGTTTTCAATCTTCTTCACAAATCTGCAAAACCACAGTGCACAAGCTCCCACTACAATCAAAAAATCTTCAACACTCAAAAGAAAGGTTTCCCTCTCTTAACAGAATTGTTAGCTCTAATACCAAATGTTGGAAATCAAGGTATAACTTGCAACAATATTAACTTAAATATGTGCTTGCAAATATGAAATTATGTTTACAAGATTATAATAAAATGATTAAGTGATTCACAATTGCAACAATAAAATAAAAATCTGTAATACCACATGTCATCAACACAAGTGACACAAGATATACATGGAGAAACCCTTGTAGGAAAAAACTCCACACCCAAAGAGATCCAATGTTTGTATTAATCTTCAAGGAAGTACATCAATACAACAATCCTCTCTGTAATCCGACAACACTTCGTCATCCTGACAACCTGCAAAGAACTCATACTAAACCACCATCTCAAGGCTCCAATATATAGAAGTTTGTGGGAGAGAATACCACAAATGATATTCCAAAACAACAATAAAAACCACCTAGAAAAATCCACGCCCCCCTTAGTGGACATCCCATAAACATGGAATAAAATATTCAATAATCACATGGCCTTCACATGGGTGCCTAACCCACAGCTAATCAAATTGAGTCAAACCTGAGTGATCCATAATTCTCTGACGTTTCTAATGGCTACATGCAAGCTCATGCACCTCCATGCAAAATTGGGCACTCAGCCATGCAAGAGAATGCAAAACATGCAAATAACATGCAAGGAAATGCACACTCAAGTGGTCCCAACCCTGAAAGTTGGATGCCTAAGAATAATATTCTCTTGGGATGCCTTGTAACCACCACCATGAAGGGTCCACCTCTTTGAATGCAATTACAATTTGTCATAAGAAAATAAATAATAAATATTTTGTCCCTCATGTCCTCTAGAACACTTCCCAAAGAATGTGGAGCCACATAAATCAACTTAGGATTGCAATTTTAATGTCACCTATCCTAACAAGATATAGTTCTTAAGTTTCATACATATGGTCATATCATGCCCTCTGACCCTATGATATTCACAATATTTTTATCCTTGTATTATGGTGGTTTTGGTCAAGGTTTTTATTGAAAGGTATGGTCATGGGAAATTTGATGATTTTTTCTTTGAATATCTTTTGTAAAACCACTTCCATGGGTTTCCCCATCCTAACAAGATATAGTTCTTAAGTTTCATACATATGGTCATATCACGCCCTCTAACCCTATGATATTCACAATAATTTTATCCTTGTATTATGGGGGTTTTGGTCAAGGTTTTTATTGAAAGGTATGGTCATGGGAAATTTGATGATTTTTTCTTTGAATATCTTTCGGAAAACCACTTCCATGGGTTTCCCCAATAGATTGTATTTATATTTGGGATTATCATTTTGTTTAGTTTATCCTTGTGGAATGGTGAAATTGTTTTGGATTACTTGTATATTTTGGTTATTTGTTGACAGTGTTGGTGTTTGAACATTTAAAACATGTTTGGCATTGGTAACACCATCATTGATTATGTTTTTGTTCTTTGCCTAGAAATTAGGTTTATAATTGGACTAGTTATTGTTATTATCTTTGGTTTATTTGCAAAATTTGACCAATCCTTTGTAAATAAGATATTTCTCTATTGTAACTCTTTTGTCTATAATTTCATCAAAAGAATTGGTAGATTTAACTTGTAGGTAGAATCCAATTTCCTAATTGATATTTTGGAAGAATATGTTAAAATTTACTTAAAAATAATGGGCCAAGGAAAACTACTTGCAAGGTATCTTCACTAGTATACAAAGGCCACAAATCTCTCATCATTATATTATTTTTCACAAATCTAGCATGG
The DNA here is from genome assembly GCA_007258455.2 of Sequoia sempervirens. Classification (NCBI taxonomy): domain Eukaryota; kingdom Viridiplantae; phylum Streptophyta; class Pinopsida; order Cupressales; family Cupressaceae; genus Sequoia; species Sequoia sempervirens. The sequence continues at coordinate 319,947 of VDFB02268944.1, read as the reverse complement.
TGATTTCATGTTAATTATTATATGAGAAGTGTGTTGCAAAATTATCAACCAAGTATTTGAATGATGAAATATAGCTTGGTGGTAATTTGATTACCAATCCAATGCTTGGCATGCTAATCTACATGGAAAGAGTCACAACAGGTACAAGTCATTGTAGGAAACTTCTTGACAAGCCATGTAGAATTCTTTGATGTGTTCCTGTAGTAACAAAAAAAGTATCCCTTTTCCTTACTTAATTTGGGAATAAGTGATATATAAATAACCTAATGGTGCCTTGGTTTAGTGTTGTAATATGTCATACACATTCACATTAATCTAGGGCCCCTTTTAAATAAGATGTACTTAAATTGTACCTTATTTGTGGTGTTGTAAAGTGTTGTAGTACACTTTCATGCTTATCTAAGGTTTCATTAATTAATTGTGGTTAATTGAGCTTAATTAGCCCCTTTAATTCAAATTTAAGCCTTATTAATGACACCTTCTGAAGGATCTATCTCGACACCCAATAATCAAATTGCATAACATTTAATTTGGAAAATCAAGGTCCTAGAAAATGCTGCTAGGACCCATTTTCCTTTAGTGGTGAATGAGTCCTCTCCACATAGGACCTCCCTTTCTATGCATTTTTGAGGTGGGTTTTTTATGTTCTTTCCACCCCACGAGGTAAGGTCCTAGAAAATTGTGCTAGGACCCATTCACCTTTAGTGGCAAATGGGTCAAGTCCTCACATAGGACACCCCTTTTGCATTTAATTTTGGTGGGATCATTATGATTTTCAATCCTAGATCTGGTGTCAGATTGAATTATTTGAATTTTGTGGTTAATCCTTAGATTCAGTATAAATATAAGGTTAATTCACATTGTTTCACTTAGCAAGTTCAATATATCATTAGAGCACTTTCACAAGAGCATTATAGAGCACTTCAAGAGAATTTTCAAAGGAATTCAAGGGTAGATTAGTGGATTTTTATTGCAACAATTCAAGGTTATTACATCATGTCAAAGGCATAGTGCATTCAAGCATGTTGTTGAGCTAAGATTGCTGATGTAGCATTGAAGATCTACTTGCAAACATTGTTTCACATCATATTTGAGATCAAGATCTACATTCTTCATGGCCACTTCATGTTAGTTGTAGATTTATATTCCAAGACAACTTCCAAGGTATCAACATTGCATGTTTCATGTTTCATGCTTCAATTTCATTATTTCATCATTTGGTTTAATTACCTAAAAGGGGTTTGATCAAGGAAAACCCCTATTCAATAACAATCAACAAGTCTTTCTTCTCTTGAATGTGTATTTGCAGATTTACAGGTTGAAGATCAAGTGGAGGACAAGATTGAAGCAAAATAGTCAAAGTTATCAAGTTGCAAAGTTGTCATTCATAGTGCAAGAACACAGAAAAAAGGCTACAAAATTTGCTACAATTTTTCGGGACCTGATAACCGAGGATTTGAGAGTGCATAAATCAAGGAATAGAATCCAAATCTTATTTTTAGAAACCCTAATAGGGACCCATTCGCCACTAAAGGCGAATGAGTCCTTTGTGACCTAAAAACAAGCTTCTTGCAGCAAGGTACACACCATTCTAAGCTCTCAAAACTCCCCTCATAGTTGCTATAACAGTTAGGGTTATTTTCTAATTTTTCTTTGCATCATATCACACACAAAATCACATAATATTAGGGTGAGAATTAGTGGTCTATAATCTTGATTTTGGTAAACCCTATTTTCCACATAATCAGTTCCCTAGAGTCTCCATTTCCCTTGTATTTATCAAACTTAGGAATTTAAATATTTTGTGGGAAAGGTACCATGGTGATGGATCTATCAAATGAGTAAGGACACATTTCTTCATATTTGTAAGGATTATTTTGTTTTAATTCTCTAGCTTATAAGCTTTTTAGCATGTCTCTCATTTCTTTCAATTCGTGTGCTAAAGAATATTTTGGACTAGGATTTGGGATGTGTATGTTTTGTGATAAAGGGGTGGTAATGTGTATGATATGTTATATGGGTTAATATAGTTTAGAGGTATTTTTTGTTGTTGTTGTGATGTAGGAAAATATGTGGAATATGAATTTGTAGACTTTGGTGTCATGATGTTGGTTGAATGTATTGATATGATGTGGGGTTTGATGTTCGTGTGAGGTATGTAGTTTTTTTGGGAATGGATGAAATTTTAAGAGGGGGAATGGAAGTTTGGGGCAGCTAATTTTTGGATTAAATATGATGATTAATTTTGAGGTGGTTGTGATGTGGTAGTATATGTACTTGGGTGGACTACAATTGTTGGTATTTTGACCCTTAATTATGAATATGGATTGGGTATGGTTTGTTGTGAAATAGGGAGGTGGTTAGAAGATGGTTAAAGTTTTAACATGGAATAGGAACCACATCCTAATGTTTGTGGAAGGTTGGGATTATTGGATGGTTGAAGTGGACATGGTCCCCATAGGTTATCTAAGGGGATAGTGGATGTTGTGGGTCTTGTCTTCTAAGTTTTGATAGGTCAAGATCAAGTGGAACTATAATCCCATATTGAACCATTTTTTAGAAAAAAAATAGTCCTTGTCTATATCGATAAGGAAATCCATTAGACTCATTTCTTCAAAATTTTAGGCAAAATCTTGTAATCTTAGTCAATATAATGTTTGTGTAACAAGAGTTTCATATACATTTTATATTTTTGAGGATGAGATTTTTTATTTAACTTCTCCTTGGGTTGTAGGATTAAAATTTTCACTTAGGATTTCAATGGTGTAGGTTTTTTACTCCATTTTTCATTTGGACTATGTCCTTGTGACATATGGTATACAAAGGTGATACCTAGTTGGCTCTGTATTGTATTTTTCATGGATGAAATTAAGTGAAGATTATGAGAGTTTGGATTTGTTGTCTATGTTTTAGAAGATGATTTTGGATGAAAACTTAAGAATAAATGATGATTTGGAATTAATTATCTATGTTTAGGGAATAGATGTATGTGTGGTTAAGATGTTCAGGATGATAGTTTTGATTTGAATTGGAAGTTTTGGACTTTTAGACTAAGTTTGAAAGGTGTTCGTGTGAGACTGGATTTTGTCTAATTTTATGGAAGATGAGGTTGGATGAAAACTAAAAAAATTTCAAGTAAATCTAGACCTTTATGATTAGGAGGCTATAAATGATTTATCCTTTCTCACTTAGGTTTTCAGGTTCCTAAGAAAAATAGGGTAGGGATTTTGGAGTCCACTAACTTAGGAATTTCCAAAGTCCTAAGAAAATTTATCCAAGTTGGATGAGGTATAACTTAACACATTACTTGTGATAGGAAAATTCTCAAGAAAGATGTAAGCTAGAGATGATGGATTAAAGATCTAGATTTGACTCTAAGGAAAAATTATTTTTTAATTTTGTTTTGTAATAGTAAATGTGTGATTTTTTAAAAAAAAATTTGAAGGTGATTAAGGAATTTTTATAGTTAAAAATTTGAAGTCTAAATAAAAAATGAGGAGAAAGTGTCTATGGCCAACAAGACTAAAGTGACAAATTAAAAGTTGAAAATTTTAGAATGAGGAAATAATGGTTGGATGATGTTGGTAAAAATTCATGAGGCATTATCTAATTCCATATCAAAAATATATACTTTTAGGATTGATAATTGATAATGGAATGTGAAGAAATTGAGTAGATGGTCATGGGAATAATTAGGATGAGTTATGGTTGATGAAAATGTGGACTAGGTTCTGGTGTTTTGACAAAATGGAAGTTTTTTTTTTTTTCCAATGCAAGGAGCACTAGGCTCATATATAATATATAATATAGCAATATTTAGGTCAACTAAGCTAAAAAAATTCAATATGGTTCAATGTGTTAAATTGAGGGGTTTGATTCATTGAATTTCATCCAATACCACAATCATTGAAACATAGGTTAGAAGTGCCAAAAAGTGAAAGATCTAAATGATAGGTCAAAAGCATTGAAAAGTGAAAGTGTTGAAGAATAAAACAAAAGTATTGAACTATAAAAATTGCTAAAATACAAGTTGAAAGTGCTAAAATAATGTAGGCGCTAACCCATAAATCAAAAGCGCTTAACTATGAGGTCTAATTATTTTGATAATTTGGCAAGAGTTTTAAGCATAAAAAAAGATACAATGGATGAATTTTGAGTTTTCAAAGTATAAGTTTTATTGGTATATATTGGCATTATTTGAGAATACATGCCAAACACTTGAGCAAAATTCTAAAATTATTCAAGTGGGAGTGACTCCTACTGTGGGTCCATAGTATAATTAACTACTATTGCCATCACCTATGAGGGATATCTAAGGTGTGATGTTTTTCAAAAAATATCTTACCAAGGGTGGCCAAAGGATTTACCCAAGCTTTGCTTTATCTCAAGACATGGGCTCATGAATAACTTTAAGGGGTGATTTGATTCCCTTGCACCACACTAAGAGATGAGTGAAATTTATTATCTAGGATTTACAAGCTTTCTATTAGATTCCTCAAAATACCACAAGGGTAAGTGAGGTCTAATCTATGAACACTAGCCTATCTACAAGCCTGGGTTGAGAGCATATGCTTAGACCAAACCTTCACCTTATGTCTTAAATCACTAGGGGCCCTAAGGATTCACCAAACATGATGTGACTAGATTGAGGTACAAATTTCATTCTCCCTCTTTTTATGCCCTATCATAATGTGTGGTTGAGGTCATCCCTTGGGGTGATGAAATCCCCAAGAAGGCCTCCTAGTGGGGAAAGACCTAATTTTAGGTTTTTTCTCATCCAAGCTTGCACAAAGTGTAAGGAGAGATCATACACACAACTAACACACCTTAGGATCTGATCTAAAAATAAATAAAATTTAAGAATTATGATCCCAAAGATCACATTAGGAGCAAAGGGAGATCATATATCTACACACTCCAAAAATATGGAAAATATATAAATTAACCTTCCAACTACTATAGTGCCTAAACTTGTGGAAAATAAGATATCTAAGACAAGTGAACCTAGAAATAATATGTTAGTAGTTTCACTTTTTAGGACTTTGATTAGAAAAAAGCCAACTACACCACTTAGTTAGTTAACAAATAAAATAGAAGGTTAGCCAAAAATCCAAAATAAAAATCATAAAATTAAAAAATAATAGAAGCACTAAATGATAGAACATACACATTAAAAATAATGGGTGCTAAAAGATAGATAATAGGCATTGAACATTGTCCAAGCACTAAATAGAAAAAGTGCTAAACTAATACTAAACTCAATAAAATCAAAAGAATAAAATTTATACCTAGCCAAATGGAAGCACTGCTCCACAAGTTGAGTGCTAAATGATAGGTCTTAAGAACTAATATGCACGAAGGTAAAAACATTAAATATTTTTTATAAAATAGCTAAAAAACACATAAAAAAAAAAGTTGAAATGGAATCTATATTATATGATTCCTTCTTGTTGATTTTGATTGTTTACTATTTAGTTTTATTGTTACATAATACAAATGGTACAAAAAATTTATTAGTGTTGAGTCTTTAATGGTGAAACATTAAATCATGAAACAAAAGGAATTTTTTTGGTACATCTTTTAATTCATGAGAGATGTTGAGTAGGATAAAGTTTCCTAAAAGTGGTAAAGGGAGCTCATCAAAATGCAAATACATATTTTCATACTTTGGAAATATTTGTCATCCATTAGATGAAGATCAAGCTACAACATCAAGATTTGTACCATCTATTAATGAAAAAGGTAATACCTTCTAGAGGAAGTTTGGAATGAGTTGGATGGCAATGCTCTTGATGATGTTCCAAACTCATAGAAGTCCAAGGGTAGTAGGAATGATAAAATTAATCTCTAGGTGTGAGCTTTTAGTTTATTTCCTTTCATGTTAAATAGTTTAGTTAGCATGTACAATAGATTAGGCTATCTTCATCTTGCCTAGATATTTAGAATTCTATCAAATTATATCATTGATTAGTTGTAGTTAGATAGGATAAACTTGTTTTATTACACTATCTTACTTTAGATTAGATTGTAGATTTTATTTTTAGTTTAGCATAATAATTTCCAATCCATTACAATCAAGGCCTTCCTAATAAGACAACAAAATTAATAAATAAAAGAAATCATTCATAAATAAAAATAAAATATCTTTCTCACTACATTGAATTTAGACTATATTTATTAGTTAATTATACCACATTTCCATTTGGGAAAATAAAAAAACATGGACTAGTTTCTTATTTCTCACCTTGAGATTAACCATTCATTTAATTCATTTTTATTCAAAATCCAATAATCAAAGTCCTTGCCAACAATCCCAAGGAAATCGATAAAGTGAAAGAATAAAATAATTAAAACTCTTGCTAACAAGACAAAATGATCAAGCAAAAAAGGCAATCAAGAAAACAATCAAGCAAGTGAACAAGCACCAAGCAACTCAAGAACATATCATAACTAACACACTAGGATTATACATATCCATTTTTTCTCTCTCCCATCTTCAAGCTCATGTGTCCTCGGTTTAGAGAGGATTGGGTAGATTCTATCCTAACCAAACTTAGAGCAAGTCTTCCAAACTTGGAAGTAATTAATCATGTACAAGTTCAAGAGAAGAATCTCAATGTACAATAGATACAAGATAGAGAAAGATCATCTCCAAGAGTTGATTGAAGTAGAAAATTATTGGCTAAATATGTTTCTTATGAACACTCAACAAGAGCTAAACATAATCTATGCTAACAATGCACCCAATCACACAAGAATTATCATATCAAAAGCTCTTTAAAGGATCACCCTCATGTTCCAACCATAATACCATATGTCAATGTGCAATCATTCACCATTAAGCACTCCTTCCTCGTAAAGTGGGTGATCAAACCAACACAAAAACTACCCCATACACAAACATGGTTGGCACTCATAGGACACTCCTTCCTCACAAAGATAGTAGTCCTTTAGACACTCTCCCATTCCACTAGCTTTTGTCGTGCATGAGCAATTGTGATCTATCTATATGTAGGCCACATAAATGCAACATGTGTGTTTTCCCATGTCCAACTCATATGTATATAAATTTTCCAAATGAATTAACAAAAACCATGCTTCAAAAAGAAAATAACTACTTGACCTCAAAAATCCTAGTTAAGATGAGTCATAATGTCCCATCTAGCATACTAGGAAACTATTAATTGACCTAAATGTATTTACAAAATGCATGTGCCATGCAAGGCCACAAACATAGAAGAAGAATCACAAATGTAAAACAAGTCTATAATCAATCTCTAGGATTGAAAAACTGTTTATCTACTTTATCTTAATCCTAATTAAAATTTGAAAGAAAGAAAGATGCAAAAATTAATGAATGAAAAGTAAATGATCTTTTTATAATCTCTACCAAATCTTGACAACTCATGACATAATAGTTAACACTAATGATAGAAACATAACATAACAAATTAAAGAGAGAAAGATTTAAAAATTAACGAATGAAAAGTAAAAGATCTTTTTAAAATCTCTACCAAACCTTTGCAACTTATAACATAATAGTTAACACTAATGATAGAAACATAACATAACTTGCATTGATGAATTCATTGATAACAAATAAGAATTAAAATTTTGAGAACATTTTTTCATATCAATGCTTTAACACACATAGAAGTTTCCCTAAATTCAAACACAAAAGAACTTAAAAGTTGATAAAAGAGTTTTAACTAAATATCAAATGAAGCCAGATCTACCATCTTTGAAAATCACATGCTATTTTCTTGTAACATTAATGATGCTATAACCAGGCAAATATTCCATTACTTATTCACATTATTATTAATAACCTTATATATACAAGCCTTGAGAATCCGGATGATGTTGCCAGCTAGCCTTTTCTTCTTTTTGTTTTCTTTCCTGATCACTCCACCGCCATTGCTATTTAGAGACCCTTCCTTCTCCTCCACTCTTTCTGGCGCGGATGATCCAATACTTTTTCTAAGATCACTTTTTTCAGTAAGGAATGGACCTCAATGAATTAAAAAGTAATTCAGAAACTAAGAGGCAAAAACCTGTTTATGACTATACCTTCCATAATATATCATAGAAATAATACCTTTTTTATTGAAAAATCCTACAAACAATCATTTTTTTCCTATAAAATTTATATTTCTTATAATGAACTATAAACACATTAAAAAAAATAATAGCTATACCTCCATTGGATACCAGAGAAATACCATCAGAACCTCTGTCTACAAAAGCTGAAAGACTGGTTCCACCTGTCTGCACTTCATATTCTTCCTGTTTACTGAAGAATTCAGCTACATATCCTTGATGGGAAGCTCTTGTTAATGAACCCAGACTTGAATGCCTGGCCAGACTCTTTGCAAGATCTGACCCTTGAGAGTTGAAGTTTGTTATGTCTGTTACAGTAGAATTCAACTCCTGCAATTTTAAAAACATAAGCAGTTTATAAGTACCAGTAGACTTTTATATTCCATTATTTTAAATGAAAGGTTTATAGTTAAATTGTGCGCAACAACTTTTATACAATATTTCAAATCACATTCCATAATCTATCATAAAAAAAATTGAAAAAATTGTAACATAAATAATTTAATTGAAATAACACAGACATACTGAGTAGTTAAAACTAAAAACCAAGTAATTTCTAAATCCATTCTTGAAATGTTGCTTCTCACAGAGCCTTTTTTATCAAGCTATATCTGTAGACATTATTGCAGTGCAGTGGGTACACCTGGATTGGACAGGATTATGTCCCACATGCCTGGATCCCTTCTATCCTCATTTACCAATTTAAAAAACATAAAAAAAGAAGAAGAGATCCTTTACATCTTCTCCTTTGAGTTGGCTTAGGCATTCAGCTATTTGTGTCTTTAAGTCCCAAGTCTGACCTTTGTTCACCAGAAAGGCTGCCTTGGAATTCTCAACTGTACCCAATTTTATGAGTATTTCTGTCATAGATTTATCATTTGCAATTATTGTTAAAGTCCAATCTTCTTCATCCTTTGCTACGCCATCTTCTTCAGACAGAAGACTTAGGCAATTTAAGGTATTCTTTAAGTCGTGAGCTTGGCCTTTGTTCACAAGAAAAGCTGCCTGGCAGTTGTGCACACCTTTCCTCAGTTTGATCACTAGCTGAGCCATGCCATTACAATCTGCTAAAACGGTTAAGGCTCCACAGGCACTGATATTGTCTTCCTTAACAGCCATATTTATGGACAGAATTTGTAAACTCCAACTTTTTGAAATGGGTTAAACTTAATTCACTGCCGTTCTAAAGAGTATCTATATCATGTAAGCTGCCTTGTAATTGTTGCTTATATTTATTTATATACAATATTTTAGGAGTCAGAGGTTATAGGTTTTACTGTCGGCTTATAAGAGTGTATCCAATATATCTCCTTATTTTAAGTTTGAGCGTGATAAACTGACATTGATGCACACACTAGTTCAAACAGATAAGCTGATGAGTTAATGTAAGCATGCATAGTTTATCTTCATTTCTCCAAGATGTAGTATGACTCTTTCTATAAGAAACATATTGTAAGGTTCATTGTCACTTTTACCTTTACATCTTAAAGTATTTAGAACTCAACAGTTTGATAAGGAAGGGATAAGCATATTTAGTTTTAGATGTGACAAGAGAATGTTTAATCATTTAATATTTTATTTTTGTTGATGAATTTAAGATTATGAAGTTTTGATTGGCTAAAAAATGATATATTCTATTTTGGTTTAGTTTCACAACTATAATTCTAATATGTACTTACAGCCTCAATCTTGCATCTATAATTCTGAATCTCCATCGTGGTCTTAAACTTTGCACATCAAATCTTAATAATCTTGTTTACTTCTAATATCTAACCATGGTGCTTAGAAGCAAATTTAGAACTTGTTGTGCTAGAAAATGGAAGTTGTCTAGCTTCCCACTTTAAACAAGTCAAGCATTTAGATTGACTTAACAATTTGAACAAGTCAAAAAGCATGTGCATGTCCTTATTATCTCAAGTGTTGATGCAATCTTTGTAGATGCTTTTAAGTGATCAAATGTTGAGTGTATGAAAATAGTTTTTGATAATCTAAAATGAATTTGGGGTTTTGTCCTTTTATACAACACTCTAGTGTAAAAATTTAAATAGTTCATGCTTGAGTCACCAAGCAAGGATTTGAATAAGTTAGAAAACATGTTGAGTTGAAATGCAAATGCTTGTGCATGTCCTTATGATTTCAAATGTTGATGGAATCTTGGATGCTTAAATGATCAAATGATGAGTGTATAAAAATGTTGGTCAATGATTTAAAATGGCATAGGGTTTTGTCCTTTTATGTAACACCCTAATACCAACATTAAATAGTCCATGCTTGATTCACCAAGTAGTGACTAATTAGAAGTAAGTCGCTTGTGCCCAAATTTAAATTTAATTGAGAGTTTGGGGATCAAGGAAATATGTGCAATCCTAAACTAGGTTTAGGATTGTAGCTATAGTCTTGAACTAGGATAAGAAATAATAGATATGTTTGTTGGATCCAAATGATTGGGTAATGAGGAATCAAATTCATATAAATTATGGTTTAGATGCTAACTCTTACACATAAACATGATATTTGGAAACTAAGTTATTGCTTTTGAGAAAAAGGGTCTAAGGGAGTTCAAAATGAATGGAGAAATGGGCTAGAAACGCACTTTTCACCCTTACATTTTAGCCCCACTTTGACTTGCATGTGAACTAATATGATACAAAGAATCATGCACGCCAAAGACAATCAACATGTGAAAGTGAATAAAAAGCGCATATATAAAGATATGGATATGGACATAAATATACACGCTCCTTGTAATGGCCTCTATCTTCAAATTTATAAAAATGAATTTTATCATCAGCATTTGACACAAATGTGAAATAGGCTTAAACAACTACTTGATAATGTTGAAAAATAATGCATAAAATTAAAAAGAGAGGTGTAGGGATAAAAAGGAGCTATCATAAGTCATAACCAAAAGAAAATGATATAGGGTTGAGAAGGAGCCAATATAACCAAAAAAAAGTAATGTAAAGTCATGAAGTATTTATCAAAAACTTAAGAGAATAATGTAAGGCTGCGAATGAGTCATCATAACCAAAATATAGAGATATTAATTGTATACCCCCTCAAATTGGTAGCATGTGAATGATGTAAGTAATTGAAGAAGATAAGAAAATAATAATATAGAACATTGATATGATCAATGTAAGTGTAATAATCATATTAAATTTTCATACGTATTATCATGTGACAAACATGAGATAAACAACAAGATACAAACATAAGAGAACATCTAAGAAGGGGAAATACGGTACTCCTAATATTACCCCAATGTTTCAAGACACATAAGCATAAGATAAGTGTCATGTAAATTATAAGAAATAAATCATAAGTTACTATTACATAAGATGTCAATAAATCATGGTATTGTGGAACACTTCTAACTTATTTTATGTCATTATTTTTTTTATATAAAATACACCTATTCTAATACATCATTAACCATGTGAGTGGAAAATTAATACAAGGACTGAATGATTTTGAAATTTTGAGGGATTTTGGAGTTTGAAGGGTTGGGATAGGTTTGCAAACAAAAACAACTATTTGGACTAAACAAAGATTTACACTCCTATAGAGCTGAAATGTTTCACATCACCGTGTTTGCACCTATTTAAACATATAGAATGATATGTACTAAGCATGAGATAATAAAATGTAATAGTTAAATAAACAACAAAGTAGACATGATAAGTGGCATACATGGATTACCCCTCAAATGAAAAACATGTTGACATGTCTCTTGACACATCAACTTGGAAATACATTTGATGTTCATTTGAAAGAGATTTTACCTACCCAAGGCTTAGGAGTTAGGATTCTTTTGTAAAGGTTCAAAACAAATTAGGAATCCTTTAATAGACTATCCCACAAAAAGATTTTGGTTATATCTAGAACTATATTAACAAATTGAGTGTATATTTTCTTGTTTAAAATGTACCTCAATAATTTTTAGTTAATCTTATTTGTACATTTATTTTTCAATATTAATTTTTTTAAAATATTTTATTAATAAAATTGAAATATTAAAAAAAAAAAAACTGAAAATTACATTAAAAAATTATAATCCTAATATAATTCTCTATCAAGAAGAAACATAAAATAATTAATCTTAATACAACTATTAACTTTTAAAATCCATTCACTTTTTTACAAGACAATACTCTTATAAACTACTAACAATATCACACTGATTAACAAAACTCAGATTGGGAAATAAAGATCAAACATCTATTAACTTGTCTAAAAAGAATATAAAGTTTCCAGCTTTAAAAGTTGAGAATATTTTATAATATAAAGAACCAGAGAGTTTGACAAAAGAAAGATCATGATCTTAGCTACTGGAACATTCCTCAATACCAAAATTGAATTATGTTGTCATAGAACAGTCCTATCTTCAAATTTTTCCAAGCTTAATTACTCCAAATTTTACTAAAGGAAATTAATAGTTGTCATCTTTCAAAGTCATCCAACTTAATTTGGATCTTCTCTTGGGATTCCATTACCATAAGAATTAATGGTGATGACTCCCAATTTCTTTCTCTAGTGTAAATATATTCCAGGGCTTCAATCATTGATGAAAATCAGATTCGCTATTGGAAATAGACATGCAATTGTGGTTGGGTCCCAGCTTCCACTAACTCATCGGTTACACTGTCAAATCCTCAGTGATTGAAGTTTCTCATTGTCTACCTCAACAAAACATTTAATGCACTTAACTCTTAATAACAAAGCTTCATCTAAGCATTAATGTCGCTTAACAACTTACACAGAGAGGGGAAATCAGTGCCCAACTAGTATCTTAAGGAATCTTGAGATTAAAATGCCTAGTTTCAATTCCAAGGTAAAAGAAATCACAAATAGAAGCTGTACAAGTCTCAATCTCTTCACTTTATTTTTACCTTATTATGTGTAATGCCCCTCCGTTTTGTTCATTCTTGAAATTTAGAAAGTTGGTTATTTGGTGGCCATGTCATGTTCGCTTGTTACTTGTGGTTGGTAATTTGCTAGGTCTTGAGGACATTTGGATTGCATCATTTAATTTGATTTTTATATTAGGTCCAATATCACTAACCTTATGACTAGAAGTAATTTATCAAATTAATCTAAATTTTAAAGTCACTTGAATTGGTTTAGGATCAAATAAAGAGCTAGATTTAATAATAGATGTTAATTGTATTATCATTGAAAATTTCTTATTTTAAGATGAAAGAAATTGTAACTAAATGAATTTAATAAAAATAATTATTGAGTGAATTTAATTAAGAAATTTAAAATCAAGAGTTATCATAGATAAAATATTTAAAAATTGGAACTCAAGTTTGAATAAGGATTAAAGCAAGGAAAAGAATTGTTTATTGCTAAATAAATAAATAACAATTAAGCATCATTTTGGAAGAGTAAAAGGCAGGGGAAGCTGGAAAAAGATAGCATATGTTTTATCTTCCTTTGTCTCATCATCTTCCAGGGAGAGTTATCAATCTTTGAAATTCATAAATGAGAATGGAAGAGACAACTCTGGGGGGAGTTTTTGGTGAAATAAGTAACTTTCTTCGCTCTGCAATTATTCTTTTTATCCAGTAAAGATAATATAGATTTGGAGAATTTGGGAGAAGTCGTCTCTAGAGAATGGATTTGGGGACTGTGTAAGAGATCATCTTTGCTCGTCATTCCCATCTTCAAGCATGTTTCCAGGTTGGTCATGTTATTCTGTATTTTCATGGTTTTCTAATAGCGTAAATGAATAATTTCACTTTTCATTCTCTGGTCGTCTTCTCCCACTATTTGAGACCCAATTTATAGATAGCGGGTTCTGGTTAGTGTTATGCTCACCTTTAAAACCTATACATTGGGATATAGTGCATTTTATGTGTTTGTTTAGGCAATGTCCATTGATATCGATTATTCTTCCAGCCCTGTGGTGGTCAGTGTATATTATTTGAAACCAAGGCCAGACATCCATCCAATGGATCGTATATTTATCTTTCCTCTCATAGCATATGCTGTTGGCCTATTCCTCAAATCTGCCAACCGAATCAGCTTGTTTTGAAAACTGAAGTTTCTCCTGCGCCTCCAGTGTAGCTCTTTCTGCCCGTTTCAGACACTTTCCTTGCTACAAATCATCTGTAGGATTAATCATTTGTACCACATGATTGATGTGCTACGAATCCTTGGATTTAAAGGAAATGGCCTCTCACGTTTTTGCAACCATAACCATCTCAAACTTGGAGGAGGCTTGGTTCGTGTGTCTTCTCTGATGCCGTCATTGAGCAGACTGTTCAAGTGAAGAAATTGTGGACCAGTGAGCAGATTATTTAATTATCTTGGTCTGCGCAATGTTTCAAGCCTATGCCAATTACCTCCGTTCAGTCGAAGCTGAGAGAAATTGATGTTATTGGATTCAGCGTTTAGATGAGCTCCTTCGCATAGTCTGGAAATCTAAATTTGTTTAATCTCCCTGATACCGCTGGCAACCTTTCACCGCTGCAGCATTTATACTTAGGAGAGTGTACAAATTTAAATAACCTCCCTGAAACTATTGGCGTCCCAACTTAGCTGCAGCGTCTAAAATTCACTCTCTAATATACTGGGCAACCTGTCACAGTTTCAGCGTTTAGAGTGGAGGCGTGGTACAGAATTTAATAGCCTCCCTGAAACCATTGGCATACCACCACAGCTGCAATGTTTAGATTTACAAAGGTGTAGTAAATTTAATAGTCTCTCTGGGTTCATTGTTCACCTGTCACTGTGGTGCACTCAAACATAGTAGGATGTATAGTTTTAAATAAACTCTCTGTTTCTTTGTGTTGCTAAAAAGTCTGTCTTCTCATCTGCAATCCCACGCTTTGTAGTCATGTCTACCAAAGCTCTTTTGCAACTATTTTTTTTATCTCTCAGAAAAAATTATTTTCTTTTATTTTATTTCATGGAATTTACCTTGGAAATTTTCTAACGCCTTCCAATATATCCTTACAGCTATGTCTCTTGAGTTCTCTTTCAATTTATCTCTGCCATATAGTCTTTCTTTGCCCCTGCTAATTTTAATTTCCTCTATCCAGTGCGTATATATATATATGAAAATAAATTCTTGTTAAATGAGAACTTGGGTTACAACTCCACGTTTTCTCAATGGTTTTGTGTTTATCAGTCAGCATGCTCGGTCTAAGCATTCACATTTTGCATACGTGCTTGCGAAGGTAGTTGAAATCCCCACCTCTAATAACATTCTTTTCCTTGTACATATAGGAGTTTATAATTAGTCTAAATTTGTCCATCGTTCGAGTAGACTGATTTATAATTTTTCTTTCAAGTATAAGTATATGAATATTTATATTTAGATTGAGTATCAATTATGTGAGGGGCACATAGATTTTTGTATTGTCAATATTTAGTATTTATATGAGTAACATCGGAGTAATAGATATCTTCTTCTTCTTTATTTGAAATAAATAAGTACTTATTCTTATAGAGATTTAGTCAATGAAGTAAAATAAGTTTAAAAGAAAATATATTAATGATATATATATAGTGTGTTCTAATGAAAGAATACTTTTTTTTCCTATGTAAACTTATTGTGTTTAAAGTTATATTGAAGGAATGGTTTTGAGTTTCGAAAAATAATTATGTAAAGTGTAGTTAAATTAGGTGCAACAATTAAATTTAAATAGAAGATTAGGGAATTTAGGATATTACTATTATCACAATTATTATGATTATTTGTTAATTTGTAGGTGAATATTGTTATTTTATAACTTTTAGAGTAGAATGGTAAGATTAGGGTGTAAGCTAAATAACTAGGAAATTGTATTAAGATTGTCTCAAATATTTTTGTTTGAGGGAAATAATCTTTTAATTTAATTATGAGATTAATGATAAGGATTATTACTGATTATTGTACCTAATTTAAATGGAAAGGTAGGTTGAAAATATTAACTTGGGATTTCTTTTAATATAGTGGAAATTAAAATTATGAAGTACATATTTACTTTTTCTTATGTGTTCTCTTATTTGGTGTTCTAAATTTATAGTATTAATTTGGTGATATTCTTTAATTCCTTTATATTTCTTTCAGTTTATGAATTAAATAGACATTGTCTTAATATCCAACTCCTCTCATCTTATAGAAATTTACTAGGAACAATGATTCTCTTATTTGTATATTCTAATTAAGTAATTGTTGAGTATCGTGTCATGGGTGTTTGTACTGAGCTTTTATGGAATGGTGTATCCTTGGCCATGGTTAAGTATTATAATAAATTCTATTTGATTTCATTATGGTAGTTTTTATAAACTTGAATTAACGAAATAAAATTATTCCTTGAATTGAGTTCTCATTCTTAATCATTTCATTTGGATTGTTAGCTAGTGGATCATTTTATGATAATTCGGGTGTCTAATCGATGAGGTTCTTATACGGATAGTTATTTAGAATTTGAGATTTTTGTTGGCCTGTTTGTTGAAGATTGATTTTGTTCTGATTGTTAATGTGAATAGATAATTGTTGTTGTTGCCATGTTTTTCTGATTTTTATGATGGTGATTTACGTACCAATCTAAGGGATTCTTGTGAGGAGAAAATTGAGGTCTCCCGTGGAATACCTAGTTGGTGGCTTTAGGTTTTGTTAAGTGATTTCGTTGAATTAAAGGTTGATTTTCTTTCTTGTGTTTTTTCTATTTGAGGTGACACCATTGTTGATTTGTGGATGGGTCTTGATGAACCTTCCCTTTTTATGGCTTTTCTGATTTACTCTCATATTTGATGAAATTTCATCCTTGTGTTGGAATTATTGGGGAAAAACTTGTGTTGCTTCATTTTACCCTTGTTTGTGAGTTGTTGTTCTTTTGGCTTCCAGAGGCTTGAGATGATTGTCATTTGATGTTCTCTTTTTATGTACTCTTGGCAAAGCAAGATATTGGTATCATTATTTTGAAAAGGGTTGTACGAGACTTTGTTGAGACTCTGATTTTGTACTTGTTAGCGAGATGGGTAATGCCTCGCATGCTTTTATGATGTGATTCTTTGTTTTAATTATGATGGTACAACCCTTAATTGTTCTTGGTTTCTTGGTTTTGGTTTGTGATTGTTGGGTCTCTAGGGAGAGTGGCTCCTCGTGGGGGCCGGCGCCCCGTGTAAGGGGAAGAGCACAGGAGAACCCACGAGTGAGTTGGTAATCAAGTAATTAACTTAGGAGGGTTGGGTAGTAATATCATTATAAGATTAATAAAATGGATGCCTCGTCTTCATTAGTGCTTCCGTAGACTAATGGAAGGCTGAGAAGGCAGTGGTTGGCAAGGTCGTGACCTCGTCCTCGCGAGAGGTCTACGGCTCCGCATGAGCTACCCTATGGTGCCGGCGCCTCAGGTAGGAGGAAGGGCCAGGAGATCCATAGATGGGGGCTGGCGCCTCAGTATGGAGGAAGGGCCAGGAGAACCCATGTAGGCTATGCGATGACACTCTCCCCTAGTTGCCCATGTGTTTTACTTTATTGTGTTCCTCTGGAAGTAGGTTGTGGGAGTTGGTATAGATTATTGATATTTGGATTTATCTTGATTAATGATTTTTGCCTTGATAAATCTTTGGTGTACTTTGTGGTTTTGTATGATCTCATTTATATTTGGTTTACGATCTTGTATTCTTATGGTACCGTGATACGATGTTATTGTAATTGTTTAATTGCAATTTGGAATTGTATTATGTTGATTTGGAAGTGTTCCATGATCATTCTTTGGTTACTTGTTATTGGTCATTGCTTTGATTTACGTGATGGGATTTGTGATCTTAATTTATTATGTTGACTCTTGGATGTTGTTGCAATTCTTGAAGTTTATGATACTTTTGTATTTTGTGAGTCTTGTGATTCCGTGTTGGGATGTTCATGGTTGAGGACTCTTCTTGTTAGCTCCTAGCACGGGGGGTGGGTCTTCGGACTCACATGGTCGGGTGGAACGTGCTAAGCACCCCCATTGGGTCCCCATTCGAGGATCGAGAGATGCGGATTGATGCTGCTACGACAACTCCAGAGTAGTATCTGTATTGGATCCAGTTATGATATTTTGTATCATGTTATCTTGTTGTATGGTTTCCATCCCTAATTGGAAACACTATTGTATCATTGTACATCTTGAGCATTGTATTGTAATGTAACATTATACCTTATGTGGCTTTTTGCAGTTGTTACTCATTGTGTTGAGTTAATTATGTATATGTTGTACTTACTCAGATGGTTCCTTATCGACGATTTTCATGTATGTGTTATAATTGTTAATGTTTACTTTGTTATGGATTATATCTTTGGATTTTATTCTTTATTGCGGTTGTATGGATCTAAGTCGCGTAATGACTCTTCGTGTACCCCAAGGGATGTATGTGTTAGTGAATTTACTTACATGAAATTCATGTTATGACTTAATGTGTATGTTATGTTTACTTTAAAAAAAAAAAAAAAAATTGTGTTGTAATTATTTTGTAATTGTCCTTTGGGGTTCGCACGGCGGGGCATTACAACGTTGGTATCAGAGCATAGGTTCATACACTGGGCTCTATGTGTGCTCACTATGTAACCTTGCGCTTAGACCCATGAGTCTTGAGTTTTACTTTTCTTTTGTCATTGATGTGAACCTGAGTTTCTTCCATTTTCCGGTGTCGGGACGATGGTGCAGGAAACTGATGGGAAAGGATAGGACCCTCGGTGTAGTGCGCAATTCGCCGATATCCTTCCTATCAGGGATGCTCTATGGACCCTTGAGTTTTAGTGTGATGTGTTTCTTGGTGATGTGTTTTGTGTGTGAATATGTCAAGTGTGTGTGGAATCTGTGATTTTGTTGTCCTTGAGTGATGAATTATGTTTTCTTGAAATTGTGAAGGTGTAAAATTTTACCCTTTTTATTGATGTTAATGTGAGATTTGGTGTTGCATAATGATTAAAGTGGAGTTCTTTGTGTGAAAATTATGAGTTTTAACGAAAATGTATGGTTTTGTGGATAATTACTCTATGATTTTTAGCAGTATATAGTTAAAATGCAACTTGAATTATTGGTACTAATGTGCAATGTTCTATGATAGCCTTTGATTTACAGGAAATTGGCTTCAGAAAGCATAGTGACGAAGGTAAGGTAATATGCAAGTATAGATACTCATAATGTCAAGTAGTAATTAATTTTGGTAAAGTATAGGAATTAGAATTGTGGTTAGTATCCTTATATGAGTATTTTCTAACTAATTAGAAGAAAATTGTTTATGAGTTACTAGGATTGTTTTGATTACTAGGTGTGGTTTGGTGGGAGGGACAGTGTGGTATCACTCGCTTGCGAGTGCCCTACTACGCTGAGAGTTCCTCTCACGATGTAATTGTGATATATATGTTCTGTGCACAACGTTTGTTTGCATGCAGGATTGCAGGAATTAAGTCTCGATTCCACCTGCATTGTCAGGACAGGGCGAGCATCATAAACACCCAATGGGATTGATGTGGAAAATAGGGACTGACAAGAAAGTTTCTCCAACCTAGTACATCACTAGTCCTTGTGTTTGGAAAATTGGTCTGGTTGCAACCCCATCACCACTTTTGTCTTGACATCATTTCCTTATTTTGGTTTATTTAATTTTCATTGCTTACTTCATGGCATTTAATTGATGGTTTAACTTGTGGTGTTGATGTAATTATGATCATTGATATTGTGTGTTACCATGTTTGTGCTTGGGCTCGACTTCCAGGAGTAAGTCGATGTCTATGGGGGGGAGGATGTAATGCCCCTCCGTTTTGCTCATTCTTGAAATTTAGAAAGTTGGTTATTTGGTGGCCATGTCATGTTCGCTTGTTACTTGTGGTTGGTAATTTGCTAGGTCTTGAGGACTTTTGGATTGCATCATTTAATTTGATTTTTATATTAGGTCCAATATCACTAACCTTATGACTAGAAGTAATTTATCAAATTAATCTAAATTTTAAAGTCACTTGAATTGGTTTAGGATCAAATAAAGAGCTAGATTTAATAATAGATGTTAATTGTATTATCATTGAAAATTTCTTATTTTAAGATGAAAGAAATTGTAACTAAATGAATTTAATAAAAATAATTATTGAGTGAATTTAATTAAGAAATTTAAAATCAAGAGTTATCATAGATAAAATATTTAAAAATTGGAACTCAAGTTTGAATAAGGATTAAAGCAAGGAAAAGAATTGTTTATTGCTAAATAAATAAATAACAATTAAGCATCATTTTGGAAGAGTAAAAGGCAGGGGAAGCTGGAAAAAGATAGCATATGTTTTATCTTCCTTTGTCTCATCATCTTCCAGGGAGAGTTATCAATCTTTGAAACTCATAAATGAGAATGGAAGAGACAACTCTGGGGGGAGTTTTTGGTGAAATAAGTAACTTTCTTCGCTCTGCAATTATTCTTTTTATCCAGTAAAGATAATATAGATTTGGAGAATTTGGGAGAAGTCGTCTCTAGAGAATGGATTTGGGGGCTGTGTAAGAGATCGTCTTTGCTCGTCATTCCCATCTTCAAGCATGTTTCCAGGTTGGTCATGTTATTCTGTATTTTCATGGTTTTCTAATAGCGTAAATGAATAATTTCACTTTTCATTCTCTGGTCGTCTTCTCCCACTATTTGAGACCCAATTTATAGATAGCGGGTTCTGGTTAGTGTTATGCTCACCTTTAAAACCTATACATTGGGATATAGTGCATTTTATGTGTTTGTTTAGGCAAAGTCCATTGATATCGATTATTCTTCCAGCCCTGTGGTGGTCAGTGTATATTATTTGAAACCAAGGCCAGACATCCATCCAATGGATCGTATATTTATCTTTCCTCTCATAGCATATGCTGTTGGCCTATTCCTCAAATCTGCCAACCGAATCAGCTTGTTTTGAAAACTGAAGTTTCTCCTGCGCCTCCAGTGTAGCTCTTTCTGCCCGTTTCAGACACTTTCCTTGCTACAAATCATCTGTAGGATTAATCATTTGTACCACATGATTGATGTGCTACGAATCCTTGGATTTAAAGGAAATGGCCTCTCACGTTTTTGCAACCATAACCATCTCAAACTTGGAGGAGGCTTGGTTCGTGTGTCTTCTCTGATGCCGTCATTGAGCAGACTGTTCAAGTGAAGAAATTGTGGACCAGTGAGCAGATTATTTAATTATCTTGGTCTGCGCAATGTTTCAAGCCTATGCCAATTACCTCCGTTCAGTCGAAGCTGAGAGAAATTGATGTTATTGGATTCAGCGTTTAGATGAGCTCCTTCGCATAGTCTGGAAATCTAAATTTGTTTAATCTCCCTGATACCGCTGGCAACCTTTCACCGCTGCAGCATTTATACTTAGGAGAGTGTACAAATTTAAATAACCTCCCTGAAACTATTGGCGTCCCAACTTAGCTGCAGCGTCTAAAATTCACTCTCTAATATACTGGGCAACCTGTCACAGTTTCAGCGTTTAGAGTGGAGGCGTGGTACAGAATTTAATAGCCTCCCTGAAGCCATTGGCATACCACCACAGCTGCAATGTTTAGATTTACAAAGGTGTAGTAAATTTAATAGTCTCTCTGGGTTCATTGTTCACCTGTCACTGTGGTGCACTCAAACATGGTAGGATGTATAGTTTTAAATAAACTCTCTGTTTCTTTGTGTTGCTAAAAAGTCTGTCTTCTCATCTGCAATCCCACGCTTTGTAGTCATGTCTACCAAAGCTCTTTTGCAACTATTTTTTTTATCTCTCAGAAAAAATTATTTTCTTTTATTTTATTTCATGGAATTTACCTTGGAAATTTTCTAACGCCTTCCAATATATCCTTACAGCTATGTCTCTTGAGTTCTCTTTCAATTTATCTCTGCCATATAGTCTTTCTTTGCCCCTGCTAATTTTAGTTTCCTCTATCCAGTGCATATATATATATATGAAAATAAATTCTTGTTAAATGAGAACTTGGGTTACAACTCCACGTTTTCTCAATGGTTTTGTGTTTATCAGTCAGCATGCTCGGTCTAAGCATTCACATTTTGCATACGTGCTTGCGAAGGTAGTTGAAATCCCCACCTCTAATAACATTCTTTTCCTTGTACATATAGGAGTTTATAATTAGTCTAAATTTGTCCATCGTTCGAGTAGACTGATTTATAATTTTTCTTTCAAGTATAAGTATATGAATATTTATATTTAGATTGAGTATCAATTATGTGAGGGGCACATAGATTTTTGTATTGTCAATATTTAGTATTTATATGAGTAACATTGGAGTAATAGATATCTTCTTCTTCTTTATTTGAAATAAATAAGTACTTATTCTTATAGAGATTTAGTCAATGAAGTAAAATAAGTTTAAAAGAAAATATATTAATGATATATATATAGTGTGTTCTAATGAAAGAATACATTTTTTCCTATGTAAACTTATTGTGTTTAAAGTTATATTGAAGGAATGGTTTTGAGTTTCGAAAAATAATTATGTAAAGTGTAGTTAAATTAGGTGCAACAATTAAATTTAAATAGAAGATTAGGGAATTTAGGATATTACTATTATCACAATTATTATGATTATTTGTTAATTTATAGGTGAATATTGTTATTTTATAACTTTTAGAGTAGAATGGTAAGATTAGGGTGTAAGCTAAATAACTAGGAAATTGTATTAAGATTGTCTCAAATATTTTTGTTTGAGGGAAATAATCTTTTAATTTAATTATGAGATTAATGATAAGGATTATTACTGATTATTGTACCTAATTTAAATGGAAAGGTAGGTTGAAAATATTAACTTGGGATTTCTTTTAATATAGTGGAAATTAAAATTATGAAGTACATATTTACTTTTTCTTATGTGTTCTCTTATTTGGTGTTCTAAATTTATAGTATTAATTTGGTGATATTCTTTAATTCCTTTATATTTCTTTCAGTTTATGAATTAAATAGACATTGTCTTAATATCCAACTCCTCTCATCTTATAGAAATTTACTAGGAACAATGATTCTCTTATTTGTATATTCTAATTAAGTAATTGTTGAGTATCGTGTCATGGGTGTTTGTACTGAGCTTTTATGGAATGGTGTATCCTTGGCCATGGTTAAGTATTATAATAAATTCTATTTGATTTCATTATGGTAGTTTTTATAAACTTGAATTAACGAAATAAAATTATTCCTTGAATTGAGTTCTCATTCTTAATCATTTCATTTGGATTGTTAGCTAGTGGATCATTTTATGATAATTTGGGTGTCTAATCGATGAGGTTCTTATACGGATAGTTATTTAGAATTTGAGATTTTTGTTGGCCTGTTTGTTGAAGATTGATTTTGTTCTGATTGTTAATGTGAATAGATAATTGTTGTTGTTGCCATGTTTTCTGATTTTTATGATGGTGATTTACGTACCAATCTAAGGGATTCTTGTGAGGAGAAAATTGAGGTCTCCCATGGAATACCTAGTTGGTGGCTTTAGGTTTTGTTAAGTGATTTCGTTGAATTAAAGGTTGATTTTCTTTCTTGTGTTTTTTCTATTTGAGGTGACACCATTTTTGATTTGTGGATGGGTCTTGATGAACCTTCCCTTTTTATGGCTTTTCTGATTTACTCTCATATTTGATGAAATTTCATCCTTGTGTTGGACTTATTGGGGAAAAACTTGTGTTGCTTCATTTTACCCTTGTTTGTGAGTTGTTGTTCTTTTGGCTTCCAGAGGCTTGAGATGATTGTCATTTGATGTTCTCTTTTTATGTACTCTTGGCAAAGCAAGATATTGGTATCATTATTTTGAAAAGGGTTGTACGAGACTTTGTTGAGACTCTAATTTTTGTATTTGTTAGCGAGATGGGTAATGCCTCGCATGCTTTTATGATGTGATTCTTTGTTTTAATTATGATGGTGCAACCCTTAATTGTTCTTGGTTTCTTGGTTTTGGTTTGTGATTGTTGGGTCTCTAGGGAGAGTGGCTCCTTGTGGGGGCCGGCGCCCCGCATAAGGGGAAGAGCACAGGAGAACCCACGAGTGAGTTGGTAATCAAGTGAAAACCTAATAATTAACTTAGGATGGTTGGGTAGTAATATCATTGCAAGATTAAAAAAAATGGATGCCTCGTCTTCATTAGTGCTTCCGCAGGCTAATGGAAGGCTGAGAAGGCCGTGGTTGGCAAGGTCGTGACCTCGTCTTCACGAGAGTTCTACGGCTCCGCATGAGCTACCCTATGGTGCCGGCACCTCCAGTTGGGAGGAAGAGCACAGGAGATCCATAGATGGGGGCCGGCGCCTCAGCTTGGGAGGAAGGGCCAGGAGAACCTATGTGGGCTATGCGATGACACTCTCCCCTAGTTGCCCATGTGTTTTACTTTATTGTGTTCCTCTGGAAGTAGGTTGTGGGAGTTGGTATAGATTATTGATTTTTGGATTTAGATTGATTTGTGATTATTTCCTTGATGCATCTTTGGTGTACTTCATGGTTTTGTATGATCTCATTGATATTTGACTTATGACATTGTACTCTTATGGTACCATGATATGATGTTATTGTAATTGTTTAATTGCAATTTGGAATTGTATTATGTTGATTTGGAAGTGTTCCATGATCATTCTTTGGTTACTTGTTATTGGTCATTGCTTTGATTTACGTGATGGGATTTTTGATCTTAATTTATTATGTTGACTCTTGGATGTTGTTGCAATTCTTGAAGTTTATGATACTTTTGTATTTTGTGAGTCTTGTGATTCCGTGTTGGGATGTTCATGGTTGAGGACTCTTCTTGTTAGCTCCTAGCACGGGGGGTGGGTCTTCAGACTCACATGGTCAGGTGGAACGTGCTAAGCACCCCCATTGGGTCCCCATTCGAGGATCGAGAGATGCGGATTGATCCTGCTATGACAACTCCAGAGTTGTATCTGTATTGGATCCATTTATGATATTTTGCATCATGGTATCTTGTTGTATGGTTTCCATCCCTGATTGGAAACACTATTGTATCATTGTACATCTTGAGCATTGTATTGTAATGTAACATTATACCTTATGTGGCTTTTTGTAGTTGTTACTCATTGTGTTGAGTTAATTATGTATATGTTGTACTTACTCAGATGGTTCCTTATCGATGATTTTCATGTATGTGTTATAATTGTTAATGTTTACTTTGTTATGGATTATATCTTTGGATTTTATTCTTTATTGCGGTTGTATGGATCTAAGTCGCGTAATGACTCTTCGTGTACCCCAAGGGATGTATGTGTTAGTGAATTTACTTACATGAAATTCATGTTATGACTTAATGTGTATGTTATGTTTACTTAAAAAAAAAAAAAAATTGTGCTGTAATTATTTTGTAATTGTCCTTTGGGGTTCGCACGGCGGGGCATTACATTATGTCTGATGTTTCATTTTCTACTGTTCAAAATCCATTCTCTGATTGAGATTTATGCACTTGCCCTCTTTCTGTTCATTAAATCTGTTGGATATTTCCCATTGGCTTTGATAATCTTTAGTGGGTCAAATCAGATTGAATGATTGAATGTTTGGAATTGTTAAATATAGTATATATTTATAATGGACTATCTATTTGATTTATTTAAGAAAATGCTTAGACTTGTTAGTGAGATAGGATTAAATAATTATTCTTGATTTGTTAGTGATATAGGATTAATTAATAATTATTATTTTTTAATCTTATTTGTTAATTTTTTTTAAAGGTTAGCCTGTCTTAAGAATTAGTTATGTGGTTGTTGATTGATTCATTGAAATTATTATGTAACATGGGATTTGGGTGAGAGGTGAAGAAATTATCTTTGTATAAATATTTCATTTATTGTTAAAAATATATTAATATTTGTGTATACTTTTGATCTATTAATTGATATTAGTAATTTGAATTAGAAATTTGAAGGACAATACATAAATGAAGGATTGGATGTATAGTCACTAGTAATTGTCAAACAACAAAATATACACCGACAATAATTATTGAAGTTGAACAAAATGGATTTTATTTAATTGAGAGAGTTTATACAGTATATGACAAACTTAATGGAAGAGATTAATTCATTCCACTCTATTTCATTTTGTAGTGTCAAAAAATGTACTCCTTTACATTTTCACATTATGTTTGCATCCCTTTAATTAATTTTGGCATTGCATGATTGTGCATCTTGTGTCGTTGTTGCATTTGTGTCTCTTTATGCCTTTGTTGGTTTGTCATGAGATCTTAGATCTTGGGGGCTTCATCACCCTCCTTGATCCTTGTCATCTAATCTTTCCAACACTTGCACAACTAGACCTCTCTTGACTTATTTTTGTCTACTTTAGTGTGAGTCTTAGTGCAAGTTCATACTCTCACTAAAGTGGGGGCTAAATCTAGTGCCAAAAAATTTACTCCTTTACATTTTCACATTATGTTTGTATCCCCTTAATTAATTAGTCTTAATTAAGCCTTTAATTGGCCCAATTATGCATTCACAAGCTTAATTAATTTTATTTTCTAAAAGGGAAACCCAAATTTAATCAATGCCTAAACTTAATTACACATCTTAGAAAATGTG
This sequence comes from Sequoia sempervirens, assembly GCA_007258455.2. NCBI lineage: Eukaryota > Viridiplantae > Streptophyta > Pinopsida > Cupressales > Cupressaceae > Sequoia > Sequoia sempervirens. The sequence goes on along the minus strand of VDFB02268944.1, from coordinate 293,340 downwards.
TGTCCTGGGTTTAGGACCTTGGTGAATGGGTCCTTAAGTCTTAGAACCCATTTTTTATTATGTTTTTGGCAGAATTTTAATGATCTAAATTCAAATTGCAAAGGTCATCTTGTGATGTTTAATTGTTGGGTAATTAAGGAAATACATATAAATATAAGCTCTTTTTATCAATTCAAATCCTAAGACTTTTGAGAACACACTTTTTGCAAGCATTATAAGAGCAAATATTATTGTCAAGAGCATTGGAGAGGAGATTTATTAGTCATTTATTTCAACATTCAAGATCCTATCATGATGTCAAGATTTATGTGTGTTCATGCATGTTTTTGAGCTAACATTGTGCTATAGGTTTCAAGTTTCAAGCAAGCATTCAAGCATCAAATAAAGTGGCAAATCAAGCATCCAATCAAACCATTTCATGCAAGATCCAATCCTTGGAGTGATGTGTTAGACTTTAGTCCTCTAAGGGCAGTCATTAAAGGGTTTGGTGAGGTGTAACAAGTTTTGTTCAATTATCAATTCCTTCATTTTTTTCATTATTTCATTATCAAGGTTTAATTACCAAACTAGGGTTTGACCAAGGCAAAACCTTATCCACCAAAAATAAATATTTTTCTCCTCTCTTTGTATGTAGAGATTCATAGGTGAAGAAGGATTGAAAGTTGATCAAAAGTGCAATTTTGCAAAGTTGTCAAGACACAAAAACTCACCTACAGGTTTTATTTCTAGCTTTCCAACAGTCAAACCTGGGCGAATCAAAAACTTCGATTTGGGATATGAGGACTGCAAACCCACTTTTAGAGCCAAGTAAAAAGCATCCTAACCTTCTCGGATCTGTTGGTAAATGGTTGCTTCTATCAGTATTACCATAGTACTTTGCATTTCAAGTGTTAGATCTCATAAGTTTGATTCTTAATGCACTTTTATTCTTCTCCCAAAATTGTTGTTCAGTCATTTATGTCATAAGGAAGTTAAGGCAACATAGTGTCCAAACCCAAGGTTGACTCACCTTGAGGGTTGTAAGTCAATTCTAATCATTTTTGGTACTATCCCTCTTCCTAATGAACATGGAAAAGGTGGATTTTTTATTAGGTGGACACCCTCGTTTTACTTTAGGCATAGGTCCCTCATCTCACATCTCATTTTTAGGTCTCCTATTCATCCACCCCTTTTTCCTATCTTTCACATTCAAATATAAATTCAACCAATTTATAAATTTAGATGCCTAAAGTTTACCATCATTATGTGACTATTTCCTCTATAATTGATTGAATATAATTCTAGTTAGCCAATTAATTATCTAATTTTTATCCTCTTATTAATAAATAATTTTTTATTATTTAATTAATAAAATCACTTTTCATCTATTATTCATCACTATTTACCCACATCTATTTTTAACTTAAACCATTTAATCATTCCTCTCCTATAGTCCACCTTAGGTAAATAAACTCAATTATTTATGTAGACACATGAAATTTGACCCTATCACATAATTAATTAAAATTTAAAATTTTAATTAGTCTACCATAAACCATTATTCCCTAAATTTTCTTAATTATTTAATTAATTATCTAATATTTCTCTAATTAATTAATTGCATATGTCCTCTTCTTCCAAAAGTTAAATAATTTGATTAATTTAACCTTAGCCCCCACTCTTAAATTCTTCCAATCCTATTAACTAATTAATCAATCATTTCTTAAAACCTTCATCAATCTTTTTCCTAGTTAAATATTCTTCTGACTCCCAAATTTTATATCATCTATCATGTGTCCTTCTCCTTCACATTTATAAGCTTGCACATTTATTCAATAATCCTTCACATCACCTCCCTTAAATCCACTAAAGAAAAATGTCACCTTTTAATTTGACTTTGCATGGGGCCACCTCCCTCTTCCCAATAAAAAATATTTTTTAAAATTCCCACCTCCCTCAAAATAGGCAAAATTCAAATCTTGCCTCTTTTAGAATCTTACCACAATCTCCCATTTTCTTGTCCAATCTCTCCATCATTTAGCCTTCACTTCCAATTAACTCTCATGTTACACTTTTCCATTGCCCTTTGGTTGAGGGAACCTCTACAATATAAGCCCTTGATCTATTCACAAGATCTCAACCCTCCATCTCTTTCACCATGAATTTATAAATTGGATTCCTCACCCTTCATTTTTATCAAATCTTTTGTCACTAATTATATGTTGTCATTTTTCTATCACAAAATCTTCATCGTAGCAAGGTTATGTTGGTCTTTTTGTTGAATGCACAGACAACTGAGAGGGAGGTGAATTAGTTGTACCTTAAAACTTCAAAACCCTTATTAACATTCAGATCCATATTCCCTTAATCTCTTATGATGAGTTATCATGAAAAATCAAATAATAAAAACTAAAACAACTTAACACCATACACAAGAGAACACCATATTTACGTGGAAAACCCAAGAAGGGAAAAACCACATTGAGGATTAGCTCACAATATAAGTAATATCAATACCAAATACAATAGGGCTCACTACCAAAGGGCTCACTGACCAAAGAAGAAAGGATCACTACCAGAATAGAAAAGAAGATAGAGAAGTGTTACACTAAGAAAAGCATCTCAACGCAATAGAGAATCCACCACAATGGCATCAACACCTTCATAGTCTGATTGAAGAATTATAGCAACCTTCTACTCACTACATCCAATAAACTAACACATGAAATCTCACACTGCGCTTCTCAATTTTGCACTCTAACACTCTACAATTCACATCATTCGCATCTGTCACATCTATCTTGTCATCCCTCAACAACTCAACTCATACTTATACCATCTTCAACCTTGAAACCCTTCTCCAAGGTCGTCTATGCACATCAACCGTGCAAACTCAAATTAGGTCAGTTCCAAAAAACTTCCATGGTAGATAAAAGTGAAAGCAGACCACATCACACCTTAATTGGGACCCAAATTTATAACACCATGCTACAACACGCTTCTATAAACAACAAGCATTCATCACAAGTAGTGTAAACACCAAGTCGATTGTTACCCTTGCAAACACCATTAAAATTTTAAGTACACACTTCTTTTGATCCAAAGATGAGTTGTGAACCACACACCATGCTCAAACATGATGTAGAATATTCCTCAAACACCCTAAAATTTATTAAACTCCTTCACAACAACTTCCACCTAAAGAATGTACACACCTAGTATACACAGACAACTCTGACATACACTGTTAGTTGAAAAACTGACTTCCGAAGCACCAAACCACGAACCATCTTGACTAAAGAAAGATACCAACACCATCAACACTCTTTCAAATTCATAAGAACTAAAACATAACTACAAAGAAATATGGAGAAAAGACATTTCTCCCAGACACCTCTACAATGCACAATTCACACACTAGTGAACACAACTTCTTCTATACATTGATCCAACACACTAATTCTTGAATATAATAGCTTTGAAAAGCTCTCATAAAATATCTAAATCACACAAGAAGATCTTCAACCTGGAAGAAATGTGAAGCAACACAAGAACACACCTTTGTAACCCAAAACACCACTGCAACACACTGCTTCCTCTTTTTATCAATTTTTTTCAAAAGCACTTGGAAACTAAGCACCAGAGACACATTCTCATCCTCCTCAACATTTCCTCAGCACCACTCATCCAATAGCAACTCAATCATAGATCACATAAGCTTATCACAATACTAGAGGTTGACACTAGTAGCTTTATTAATGACAACATAATGCAACTAATCAAAGCATGGATAACATCAAATTCTCACACTCTTACCCAAAAATAGAGATCAATAACAACATAGGCTTGTTGACATTAATGAAAACACTAATTGCTCATGCTTGCAACAATCTCCCCCTTTTTCATTGATGGCAACACATGATGTGAAAAACCATCAAATACACAATAGCTTTGAATACCAACACATTGCAAACTTATATTTTTCACATTGTTCTCTCCCACTTTGTAGCTTTTCTTCTTTATTTGTTTCTCTCTCCCTGAATGACTTGTTCCTTTTTCACATGAATTTCTCTCCTCCTTTGACATCAATGACAAAGGATAAATATTTGTATTGTTTATTATCTCTCTTTAACATCAATCAACCACTTACTACTTCTCTAAAACTTCTTTCCTTTACTTCTTTGTATGCTCCCCCTTAGGAGAACACACCAAACTATACCAAATCAACAATGTCACTACCTACTCCCTTTGAGAGGTAGCCTCCAACATCAGTTTAGACCAAAGAATGAATCTCGAGATCCACTAGATTGATGCATCTCCTTATGCATCTCGTTCAAAAAGGAAGGGCAACAACCCCCAACTTCTCTCGAAGATACTCAAAAGTATCCTTAGGAAGAGCCTTAGTGAATATATCAGCAATATGATCCCTTGTAGGTACATATTCAAGCTTCACTTCATTCTCCAAAACCTTCTCTCTAAAAAAGTGATATCTGATTGAAATATGTTTTGTTCTTGAATGCATTATTGGTTTCTTTTAAATATTGATTGAACTTGTGTTATCACAGAAGATAGAAATTGGTTCATCATACACTACTTTGATATCCTTCAATGTTTGCCTCATCCACAACCCTTATGTGTAGCAAGATGTTGCTGCAATAAACTCAACATCTACAGTAGATAAAGATATTGAATCTTATTTCTTAATTAGCCATGATACCAATCTAAATCTAAGAAAGAATGCACCACCACTTGTACTTTTCTTGTCATCAATGCAACCAGCCCAATATGCATCTATGTAAGCACTCAAGGTGAAATTAGTATCCTTTGGATACCATAAGCCATAATTCAGAGTGCTCTTCAAGTATTTGAATATCCTCTTCACTGCTGCAACATGTGACTCTCTAGGATCTTCTTGAAATGTAGCCACAAGATAAATTGCATGCATGATATCTAGTCTAGTAGCAATTAGATATAACAATCCACCAATCATTGATTTGTACTTGCTCTGATCAACTTTATGAGATTCATCATTCTTGCTCAATTTGCAACCAGTAACCATAGGAATACATACTGGTTTGTAGTCTTCCATTCCAAACTTCTTCAACATTTATTTGGCATACTTTTATTGTGAAATGAATATAACTTTGTATGTTTGATTGATTTGTAGCACAAGGAAGAAATTCATCTCCCAAAACATAGACATCTCAAACTCATTTTGTATCTCTTCTGCAAATTTCTTACACATATCTTCATTGCCTCCAAAATTTATGTCATCAACATACATAACCACAATCAAGATTTGATATATTTCAACCTTGAAGTAAAGATTACTATTTGTGGTACCTTTATTGAATCCTTACTATGTCAAATAATTGTCTAACCTTGCATACCAAGCTCTAGGAGCTCGCTTCAATCCATATAATTCCTTTTTCAATCTGTAGACCATATCTGGTATTTCTGATAACTAAAATCCTTCTAATTGTTCCATGTATACTTCTTCTTCCAATTCTCCATTCACGAAAGCAGACTTCACATTCATTTGATAAAATTTTAAATCTTTGTGTGCTACAAAAACTAGAAACATCCTGATAGCTTCCATTATTGCCATCGAAGCAAATGTCTCCTCAAAATATATTCCTTCAACTTGTGAGTAGCCCTTACACACAAGCCTTTCCTTTTTTCTTACCACTTCTCTGGATTCTCATTCAATTTGTTTCTAAATACACATTTAGTTCCAATTATATTTTTTTTGTAGCTCTTGGGACAAGTTGCCAAGTCTGATTCTTCTTAATCTGCAATAGTTCTTCTTCCATAACTTTTGTCCAATTTTCATCTTTGCATGCCTGAATCACTATTTTAGGTTCAACTTCTAAAAGTAGACACAAATTTACCTCTTCTTCAGTAGCTTTCCTTCTTGTTAACACACTTTTGCTTTTATCTACAATGATATGTTATGTTCTTTAGAATGATTTCTTTGCACATACTTAGGGGTTCTAGGGGTCTTTTATGAAGCTTCTTCCCCTTCAATATACACTTCCTTTTCTTATCCTTTTCTTTCTCTTTGAAAATAGGCTCATCTGATTCATATCCATCTATCACCACTAAGTTTTGAAAATCTTCATCAACCTTGACACTTGCACTCTCAACAATCTTTCTTAGTCTCTTGTTGTATTACTGATATGCTTTTATTTTAATAGAGTATCCAAGGAAGATTCCTTCATCAAACCTTGCATCAAATTTTCCCAAGTTTTCTTCAACTCTTATGATGTAACACTTGCTTCCAAACAGTCTAAAGTATGTGACAATAGAGATACTTCCATACCACAACTCATAGGGAGTTATTGTGTTATTTTCTTTTGCTTGAACTCTATTAAGTATGTAAACAATAGGATGAATTTCTTCTATCTAGTAGACTTCTAGTAGGTTATCTTCTTTCTTCATAGTCCTTGCAGCTTATTGAACACTTCTATTTTTTCATTCAACCACTCCATTTTGTTGAGGAGTTATAGGGGTAGACAAGTGCCTCTTTATGTCATGATTCTCACAAAACATGTTAAATTAATTGGAGGCGAACTCTCCACCTCTGTCAGACCTCAAACACTTGATATTCATATCCATTTCCTTCTCAACCATAACTTTAAATGCTTTGAACTTATCTAGGTATTTAGATTTTTCTTTAAGAAAATTAACCCAAGTCATTCTAGAATAATCATCAATCAAAAGCATGAAATACATGTCACCTTGAAAAATTCTTACTCTTGTACGACCACAAATATATGTATGCACCAATTCCAATAATCTAGTAGAAAATTGTTTTTTTTCCTTTGAAACTTCTTGTTTTCTTTTCAATCTAACAATCTTTGCAAACAGCATTGATAGGCATTGTGATCTTTGGAAAATATATCTCATTGCTTGAACTGAACTGATTCTTACTATATTATCAAAATTAATGTGACACATCCTTATGTGTCATAGCGAGCTTTCATTAATCGTATTCATGAAGAAATGACCATCAACACCCTTGAGTTGATAAACATTCCCATCTGTCCTTTTTCTAGTAGCAATTATAGTTTTGGACCCTTTTCTAATCTCACTTCCATCATCCTGAAACATAAGATTGTATCATTTGCTACACATTTGTCCAACACTCAAGAGGTTATGCCTTAAACCCTTAACATAGTAAAAATATCAGTATTATGCTTGCCATCAAAACTAATTGAACGTATTCCACATATCTTAGCACATGAATCATCACCAAACCTAAGAAGTCCTCCATCATATTTTTCAAGTTTAACAAAGTTACTCTTCTCTCCATTCATATGATTAGAGCATCCACTATCAATGATCCAATAGTTCTCATCTTGTCTAGCATGAAAAGCAGATTCCAAAGTACCTTCAGTCTTATCCTTTCTCTCTAGAGGGCATTCCTTCACACACCTTTTAGAGTTAGCAGAAACATATTCATGTTTTAAAGCCATGAACAAGAATTCATCATTATCATCTCCATAATCAGATTCACATTAGAAATACTTGCATCTTCTATAACATAATAGCTTTTCTTAATCATCTTATCTTTGTTCTCCTTGTTTTTTTCATTCACAACTTTGTTTGGACATCTTGAAGCATAGTGACCTATCTTTCCACAACTGAAACATTTGAAAGGAAACTTACCTTTGTACTTACCAGTGCCCTTTTTCATCCTTCTCACAAAGTTAGCTTCCACATCATCAAGATCATCCTGATCTGATTCTTCAATATTCTCTTATTTTTCGGCCTTAAAAGCATTCTCAACTTTTACACCATTATTAGTACCAAATTTTCTCATTTCAAATGTAGTTAGAGAACCATACAATTGATCTCTAGTATAATGATCTATATTTTGAGATTCCGTAATGTTAGAAACTTTATGACTATAAGCTTTAGGAAGGATTCTACGAATTTTCTTTACCATTTTTTGATTCTTTCACTTTTCCACCAAGATCTCTGATGGAGCTAACCACTTCATCTACCCTTTTCATATAGCTTGTAATGTTTTCATCTTCATACATCTGCAAGTTCTCAAATTTGATCTCTAAATTCTGCATCTTAGCTTGTTTGACCTTATCATCTCCTTCATAAATACTTTCCAACTTTTCCCAAATTTCATTAGCAGTTTTGAAATTCATAATTTTCACTAATTCAAAAAATTTAATACTACTCAAGAGAGTATACCTTTATTTTCTATTTCTTTCATAGGCCTTGAGTGTAGCTTCAATGCTCAGACCAGTTGTAGGCATAGTATATCCATTCTAAACTGATTTCCAAACATCATATTCCATATAGTCCAGAAAGCCTTTCATTCTTGTTTTACTTTAAGCTGTTAAGCTTTCTTCCAAGGAACCTTTCTCTGATACCAATTTTTGAATGTATAAGACAACTAAGAGGGGAGGTGAATTAGTTGTACCTTAAAACTTCAAAACCCTCATTAACATTCAAATCCACATTTCCTTAATCTATTATGATGATTTAGCATGAAAAGAAAATAACATAAACTGAAATAACTTAACACCATACACAAGAGAACATCAGATTCACATGGAAAACCCAAGAAGGGAAAAACCATGATGAGGATTAGCCCACAATATAAGTAATACTAATACTATATATAATAAGTCTCACTACTAGAAGGCTCACTTCCTAAAGAAGAAAGGCTCATTTCCAGAATAGTTAGAGAAGAAGTCTTAAACACAGAAAAGAATCTAAATGCAATAGAGAATCCACCAAAATGACATCAACACCTTCATAGTTTGATCGAAGAATTGTAGCCACCTTTTTCTCACTACATCCAATAATCTAACACATGAAAGATCACATTGCACTTCTCAATTTCACACTCTAACACTCTACACTGTGCATCATTCACATCTCTCACATATATCTTATCATCCCTCAACAACTCAACCCATACTTATATCTTCTTCAACCTTGAAAACCTTCTCCAAGGTCGTTTATGCACATCAACTATGCAAACTCAAATTAGGTTAGTGCCAAAACACTTCTATGGAAGATAGAAGTGAAAGAAGATAACATCACGCCTTAATTAGGACCTAAATTTATAACACCATGCTACAACATGCTTCTATAAACAACAAACATTCATTGCAAGTAGTGTAAACACCAGTTCGGTCATTACCCATGCAAACACCATTAAAATTTTAAGTACATGCTTCATTTAATCCAAGGATGACTTGCAAACCAAAGACCATGCTCAAACATTATCTAGAATATTCTTCAAACACCTTGAAATCTAGCAAACTCCTTCGTAACAACTTCCACCTAAAGAATGTGCAGGCCCAGTATACATAGACAACTTTGTCATACACTATTACTTGAAAAACTAACTTCTAAAGCACCAAACCATGAACCATCTTGACCGAACAAAGATACCAACACCATCAACACTCCTTTAGATTCGCAAGACCTAAAACATAACTGTAGAGAAATGTTGAGCAAAAACCTTTCTCCGAAACACTTGTACAATACATAGTTCACACACTGGTGAACACAACTTCTTCTCTACAGTGATCCAACACACAAATTCTTGAATATAACACCTGTAAACACCTCTCATCAACATATTTGAATCACACAAGTGAATGTTCAACCTAGAAGAAATGTGAAGCAACACAAGAACACACCTTTGTAACCCAAAACACCACTGCAACACAATGTTTCCTCTTTTTATCAAATTTTCTCAAAAGCACTTGGAAACCAAGCATGAGAGACACATTCGCATCCTCTTCAACACTTCCTCAACACCACTAAGCCAACAAAAATTCAACCGTAGATCACAAAAGCTTATCATAGCAATAATAGAGGTTGACACTAGTAGCTTTACTAATGACAACATAATGCAACTAATCAAGGCATGGATAATATCAACTTCTTACACTCTTACCCAACAATAGACATCAATGCCAACATAGGCTTGTTGACATCAATGAAAACACTAACTGCTCATGCTTGCAACACTTTCTATTTAGAAATCCATATTGTAGTATATTATAATCAAGAACACATCAAGTGGAGCTAGGGTGCACTCTATTTGAAGCTCAATCAAGGAGAAAGAAGATGATTTGAGGTAACGGTTTTGTGTTTGTTGCATTATATTTAGTTATCTTTCTTCACTCATTTTTTTGTCTTTATTTTGGCACACTTGATAGGACCCCTGTCCGTATTACTAATAATTTTTGGTTGATTTTATCTAGAGATTTGGATAGGTTTCCAAAATGGTGCTTCTAACTGTGTTTTGAAACCTACATTTTAAATTAGTGCTTCCACTGTAAACCAACTCTTATGTTGCAAACTAGTGCCTTCAATCCTAATTCAATGCCTTTCTTTATTTTCATTTTATTTTAGGGTTTAGCTTGTTGGATCATGTTTGCATGTGTTTTTATTAGTTTTTGAAACTTTATTTTTTTGTTTCTAACTCTTTTTGTTGTAGAAAAATCTTTTTCCTTGTAGTTGTTAGTAGTTAGATCTAGAACTAATCTTAATTTTTTTTACCGTGCTTATACTTTTGTCCCTACATCTAACATTTTATATTTTTCTATTAATACTTCTGATTTTATTAATATTCATTTTCACAGTCATGCTATGTAGATCTATTCTTGCACTTTTTAGCTCTACCCCTATGCTTTGTAGATGTGTGCCTACATCTATAAGTCTACACCTACACTTTGTAGATCTGTGTTTACACTCTTTAGATCTATGCTTGTGCTCTTCATATCTACACATGCACTTTGTAAGTTTGCATTTGTGCTTTGTAGAACTATCGTTATGTCTTTTAGTGCCTTTGCTTTATGTATCAATGCTTCTATCAATTTTTGAAGATTTTGAGTTTTGATTTTAGTTTTTCCTACTAACCAATTTGTTTGATCTTGGAACTAACTGAGTGGTGCAACATTTTTTTTCTTATCAAAGTGAAAAATAAAGGAAACTACTAACGATTTACTTGTAGATTTTTTTATTTTCACTAATTTGGGCAATAAAGTTAGTTTAGAAGGTTAATGAACTTTTTTTATTATGTTTGTGGAAATGTGTAGAGATATTCTCTCTCCTTGCACTTAGTACAATCTTGAAGATCAAAAGTCTCACAATTCTTTTGTGTTTTTTTATATTAGATCCTAAGGCATGTTATTTTTGTGTGTATTCTCTCCCCTTGCACTCCATGCAAGCCTAGGGATAAAAAAAACCTAGCACTAGCATTTCCCTTTAGGAGGCTCACTTGGGGATTTCATCACCTCGAGGGAGGAACTCAATCATATGTTCTGGATGGGTATATAAAGGGTGGATAACAATTTTTTTACCCCAATCTAGTCATGTCATGTCTAGTGCAGCCTTGAGGCCCTTGGTGATTCAAGACACAAGGAGAAGATTTTATATAATCTTTATTCTAGATCATAAATCATGCTTGTAGATAGGCCAATGTTCATGGTTTGGGCCCCACTTACCCTTTTAGTGTTTTGAGAACTCCCCTAGAGAGATTGTATAGCTTAGATAGTACCTTTTGATTATTATTCCTTGTGGTGCATTACTGCTAGGGGGAAGTGCTCAAATATAATTCCATGTGGTGAGATATGATTTACTTTGGGCAAGGCTAGTCCTCCAACGTAAGGAGTCTAAGGTGGTTCATGACCTTGCATTCCCCATCTATCCATTCATGTGGTAGAAGATAATAATGAGACAAATTTTGTTATTCTCATAAAGTGGGGATGAAAGTGTCCATAAGGATAATACACCTACCTAAGTAATTTTAAGAAATATGTTAATATGTTTGACATGTCTTCATATGAAAAATCAGTATAAGCCATCAACCTTATTACCTTGAAATTTTAGTCATGTCCATCAGGTTTTCTTGTGTGTTTTAAAATATCTTACCATAAATCAACCAAAAACATTCAGATTTGTAGGATTTCACTTCTTTATTGTCAGTCGATGCTTTTGCCATAAATTGGAACCTATGCTCTATCCTTCGGTACTTGTGTAGATCAAAATTTCCACCCTATGTATATGTGCTTTTGCCCCATATTGGTGCTTGTTCCTATGTTGTCACTCAATGTTGTTTCCCTATGTTTCAACACTTCTATCAATACACAAAATTCAACTAATCAAAATCCTAAATTCTATAACATTACACCCAGTTGTCCAAAATCCTATGGATTTTTCTTGTAAATAGACCTAGTATAAATAGTAAGCTATCCCTAAACATCCATCTCAACACACTCATCTAACACTATTCAATCTCCATAAGCCTTAAGTATCATAAAACATCTTTCATTTAATTTGGACCTAGATTAAACCTACATAAACTCTCACAGACATCCCATTTCCTTTTCAAGCTTATCATTTGATCATTATAGATAACATCCTAAAGCTCTCATTCTAAAAAAATTTCTTCCACCCTTCTTCAACCATAATCCAACTTAGATATCCAAAATTATCCTAAAACCATATCCACTCATAATCAAAATTTCACTTTGGACCTTAAAATATACATAAACATCTTGTTCTATCATCCATAATCTTTTTACAAACTCATATTTAATCTCCTAATAAAATCCTTAATCATGTCCAAAAACAAAATTATTTTTTTCAAAAGTCAAGTCTAGATCCTTAATCCTTTTTTTCTCTAGCTTATATATTGCTTAAGGATTTTTCTACCTTAAGTAATTTTAAATCTATCCATTATCAATCTTGGATAAATCAGCTTAGGACTTTGTCAATCCTAAGTTAGTCTCAGAAATCCATATCCAATATTTCTTTGAAACTCCCCCATCCTAACTAAGAAAGAATATAAAATCCTCAAATCATCCCTAAATATCAAGGATTTAGATGTATTGATTCAACTTTGGTCTTGTCCTCACCATCATTCCTTAGTCTTTCACAAAGTCATCAAATAAAAACCTAGCCTAAGATCAAAAAAACTTTTAAATCCAAAAATAAAATCATACTTATCTACATAACCAATCCCCTTTGAACATATAGGGTTAAAACTACCTCACATCATCCACAAGTCATAAATACCGATCAATATTAGTCATCAACCATGTCATTCTTTAACCTCAAACATTGCTTAGAAACACATCCAACCATCCACATCAAACACCAAATAAAACCTTACTATCTCTACCCTTTTGTATGCTAATAACTAGGTCTCAAGCTAAGAAAATGATGGATTCAGATCATCAACTCATTGTAGAAGATATCACCAACCAACACCCATCACAAAATGAAGAAGAAACCTATATGAAACAAATTGAACACTCACCTAGATTGCAAGTATTTTCCACCCCTACAACCAAGAAATGATGAAAAAATCTATGAACTTGATAAAGAAACTATTGTGTTAGACCAAATTATTAAAGGGGCTAAGCTTTCACAAGGTTTTAATTTTTTACAACTTAGAAAATAAGACTCATCATCCAACATTCCCACGTCATCTTCCCTCCCCTTTGATAACCTATAGGGATTCCAACCTCTTCAACAACCACATAACCTCAATAGCTCACATACATTAAATCTTTCGCATACTTCTAAATCATATCAACCCATCCTACAAGTTATACCCTAGATCCTAACCCATCCTCACAACTTAGGGTTAATATACCCTCAAGTGTAACCCAACAAACTACATAAATAACTATACCATCAACACCCATCAACAATGTGACAAATTTATCTAACCACAAAAAAATCACAAGCATTGCCCATTTCATCTCTACCTATTCTAAATGGATTTCCCACATCTACAAATACACCTATCCCCCAACATACCACATACCAATACATTAACCCATGATCCTCACAACAATGTATATCTTAAACACAACTTACATACCCACATAACATAATCAAAATACATCACTCAACCAACAACATCATCACATACATAATTCCACATATTTACTCCATCACATACAATGAATAATTCTTGAGACACTAACATTGCACAATAATTAAAATAAATGAGAAACATGATTCAAGGAATCCAAATGGGACACCAAAAGAAATCCTACAATTTTGAAGAAATGTGTCCCTATCCATTTGATAAGTCTATCATGATGGTACCTTTTCCTAAAAACTTTGAAATGATAAAATTTGACAAATATAAGGGAAAATGTGACCCAAGAGAACATATTAAGGAATTTTATATAGTATGCCAAGAGGTTGCATACAATGATGTATACCTTATGAGGTTGTTTCCTAGGAGTTTAGGAGGACAAGCTTTGGAATGGTTTACACACCTTCCACATCGCTCCACTTTCACATTTAAAGACCTATCTAAAAGGTTTGTTTCATAATTCTTGTATAACATTGAACATGAAATTACCATGCTAGACATGTGCAACGCTAAGAAAAAAAATGGAGAAATCATTGATTTCTTCTTACAACAATGGAGACACCTCGCTAGTCAATTCCATTGGCATATGTCTGAAAAGTAATTAGTCACCATTTTTGTGCAAAATATGAACCAAGAAACAGGTTTCCATTTACAACTTCAATGTACCAATTCCTTTGACAAAATAATTGAAAAAGGATTAACCATAGAAAAATACCTCATCGTCAAAGGACTAGTCAAAATTTACAAAGATCACAAGGATAACAATAATAACCAATATAATGATAAATCTTAACTCTAGTCCAAAAAAATAATATTGTTAACACATTTGGTGTAATAGATGCTAAACATGTTCAAAATGTATAACAAAAAACACCATCCCATGATCAAAATAATTTGAAATCCCAAGCTATCCAACATACCATAGTCATACCATAAGGAAAGGTTATGGAAAAAAAACCTACATAAATGAAAATATTGTTAGGATTTAGTGTTCTCCACCATTGCATAAAATATTATATTATAATGTTGTAACTAAATAATTATTTAGTTGTGATGCACCTATGAGGTGTGTTTAGCTGCACTAGGTAATTATTTTGGGTCACTTGTAAAGTTGTATTACATTAGGTTTATTATTTTATGTGTGGGAGACATACAAGAATAGCTTAATATTTGGGGAAAGTATTTAATGATGTGGAAACTTAGTACACCCAATTTTAAATGAGCGGTAAATGGTTTTGTGTCACATGGTTTTATCTCACCACTTGGTTTTATTTGTGTGGGATTTTTTTTATAAAATAAAACACATGTTTAGTGGTTAAGGTTGGTTGGGTGAGTGGGATATCACCATTGAGTCTTTCGAAGGAGTGCATATCTGAAGCATGTCATGGGATGTGATGATTCATGCTTGGACACATGGAGGATGAATTGGAGAGGTTTGATGCTTTAGAAGTATTCATGGTAACTTTGTAAGTGCATGTACTATTATATTGTTGAATAATAGATTGAGTATGGATGCTTTTGGAGGCTGGGTTTCCCTCTTGAGGGTTTTCTGAGGGTATATCTTGTGTTATCTTGTGGCTTTCCTATTTTGATCTATACATTTGGTTATTTTTTAAGCTTCTATGCATCCTTTTCTCATGGGTTTATGTAGGAAGAAGATTAAATGAACTAGGCATTGATGCATTATTTCCTAACAAGTGGTAACAAAGCTTTCATGGTTATGGGAAGTGTGAGCTCCTAGGTTTTGTTCTAAACCTTGTTTAAGTAGATTTGGTGCAAAGTTGCATCCATGGATATGCAAAAAATATTTGATAAATTATAAGGTATGGAACACATGTACAAATGTTGTTTTACAAATTTGAGCCTTTGAGGTGTGCAAATTTGTTGGGTTTATTGTAGATCTAGGGCTTGAAGAATTTGGGTCAAAAGGGTTTCTGGATTGTGCTTTCATATGAGGGTTTTGTAGAGTAAATTTCACAAATGACCTCTTGAGAAAAAATGGGCCTCACCATTGGATTCAAGATGGCCAAGAAACAAAAATTCATATAAAATTCAGCGTATTTTGGCCACTTGAAAAAAATGTAATTTTTTTTGCCCTCCACAACATGTCGTATGGTTGTACGGTCGTACATTGTTAGCAGAAGGAAAAAATATATTATAAAAAAATAAAAATTTATTAAAACATACAAAATAATTTTTAAATTGAAAAAAACATTATTGAAATTTTTTTTTAAAAAATATTATTTTTTGGTGGGGGCAAGGGTTGGGAGGTCCTGAGACCCCCTACTTGTGTAGACCCCCATGAGGTCCTATCTTTTTTCACTCTGCCAAAAAAATTAAATAGAATATTTTTAATAAATAATTTAAATATGTCGCTTAACCACCAGGGCGCAGTCGGTGGGCCATCGGTGGCTCCACTCGAGACTCGCCAACAACTACCCCATAAGCCTAATTGGGGAACTTTCTTCAAATGGTCATAACTTTCACCCAAGATGTCAAATTTTTGACTTCCAATAGTCAATAGAAATCTCTCTCCAAGCACTAAGTAGTGGTACAAGATTGGCTCCCTTATTTTATTGTTTTCATCAATTTTTGAGGCCCAAAATCTAGATGTTCTCTTGTATGTGGTTTTGGTCATAAATTTTGTATATGAAACTATATTTTCAATTTTGAATAGGTCTTGGAGAGAATGTGCAATGTACTACAGAGTGGATAGTCATTTTTTCTATTTATGGTATAGAGAGAGGATTATATTTGTTTGATCACTTTTAGGTGCTTGAGATTTGGGGTGTGATTGCATGAGTCAAGAGGCAAAACCTTGAGGGAGTGCAATTTTTATATGATATTTATGATGGCACAACTAATTATTAGTTTGGTGCTTTTTGGTATACATTTGCATTTGTTTTTCATAGTTGGACTTTGATGGTGATAGGTACATAGGTTGTCTTTATTTTTTAGGACATCGGTTGACACGTGTGGAGACTTGGAGTCTCATGTGGGTGATAGTTGAGTGAAAGTACAACATTAGTGATGATTATGGTGTCATGGATATGCAGGTAGATTTGAGCATTATAACAACATGATCATGTATGTGTATGTTTCGTGGTGATATGGCTTGGTGTTAGGAGTTTTCTCTTATCTCCTTGATGCTTGATTAGTTCCTTGACTATGTTTAATTATTTGTGGACATGATTGGTGAATCAGATATGTGGTTGATTTGGTGTTTGAACCTTGTTGTCTACAAGATTATCTTCTTTGATATCTTAGTTTTTAAGTTACTCATGTGAAGATGATTTTGCATACATTTTTTTGGATCATCGATATATTTAGTTGTGTGGTTTGGCCACCCACTTGGTTTTAGTGGGATGACTCAGATGTGGGCTATCTATATCCATAAGATTGATTCAATGTTGATGCAAACTTGTTAGTTGGCCTTGTCTGTGATCATTTGTGCATTGGTATGTTGTTTTGAAATGAGAGGATGGATGATTAGAGTACCTGGATAGTTGGTTGTTGGGACTTGTAGCATGTGGCTTATCATGATGTCATGATAGCTTGGTTACATTTTATTGGTTACACATTTCAATGGGAGATTTTGACAATGATAATTTGGTGGTGTAGGATTGACTCTTAATGTTTTGATGGTGGTTCTATCTTCTTGGCTTGGAGATCTTGGTTCTACTTTTTCTCTGGAGTTATTGGAATTGTAGTTGAGTGTGTGTGGACCATGGGTGATCTTCATTTAAGATATGCTTGTCTTGATTCCATGTGTAGCTCAGTATCATGCTTCAGTGGGAACTATTGGAAGTGGTGTGCATTCTTCATTGGTGATGGATCGTCTTTAGTGTTTATGGATGTCTTGGAAGAGCTCTTAGATCTTGTTGTTGTAGAAGATTTCTTTCACATTTACAAGTTCACTATTAGGAGATGTTTATCTTCATGTAATTGGAGATATTTATTCTTAGTTTAGAGTGTGTTTGGTATTATTTCATGATGTAATATTGATTCTAGATTAGACGTTTGACATGATACGAGTTCTTCTAAGACTAGGATGTATGCATTGGTGCATGTGATATCCTATGAGGATATGGTTAGATTATGATGCCATGATAGGTTCTTGATTCTATGGTTGGAGCTTTGACATTGATCTTGTTGGTTCTCTTGGTATTGAGTACACTGATCATTTTCTTGGGAGCTTCATGAGGGTGTTGTGTTACACTTGGAGTTTAGCATGGATTGATTATTTTTAGCTGCTCATGGATACTTGGAGACTTGGGTGAGCTTGGGGTTTTCATGTGATTATAGACATTTTCTTGTGACGATTACTCTTTGGAGGTTTCAATAAGAAGATTGAAGAGCCTTCACTTGGATATGGACACGAGATCATGATGGACCTATAGAGGATATTTCTATTGGAGTGATTCATGATGACTTGGTTATCCTAGAGGATCATTCTCATTCTCGAATCTTGGTCTACTCGATGGCTTATCATCTGAAAGGTAATTTCCCATTCTTGTTTCAGATGTGTTATGTTGAGCTATGGATAGTTTGTTCTAGAGGATTAATTTTGAGGAATGTTTAGCATTGTTATCTCCTTGTGCATATGAGTTTATTTATGTTATCATCCATTAATGAGGAGATTTAGGAGATGGTTATTAGGTTGAGTTCCTATTTTAGCAATGGATACTTTGAGCTTTGATTTCCTTGGTTAGAGAGGCTTACATCCATGTTATTAAATTATTTATATGTTGTATTTGATCTATGAGACTAAGTGGATGGGTGTTGTTGAGGCTTTTCATTTGGGGTTGTAAGGAGATTGTACTCACCACAATGTAGTACTTTGAGGTGTTGGTAGAAGGACATGTTATGATTTACAATTTTTTCTCTCTTTATTCTATAGTTCCTTTTAGGAGATGCATGTTCATATGATTTGTGAATATTGTGTTAACATTTTGTGAGAGAGTATGCAACTATTTGGGTTTCATGTGTGGATCATTATTATTTTCCTTGGTACTTCATGTTTTGGTCATTTATCAAACCTTGGTATAGTGTTGACTGGTAGACTTGATATGTCATGATCATTTTCAAATTTGGCATTACCCATGCAATGGGAGTTCCTATATATGTATGTTCTTCATTTCCAGGTTTGATATAGGGAAATTGTGATTGCAATTTATGGGTTGGACATATGTTGCCATGAGTTTAATGGTGTTTTTTATACCTAGGAGGTATGGATGGTTGGATGTGTGACCAACATATTAGTATGGGCTAACTACAATTCATCCATGAGGAT
Source organism: Sequoia sempervirens (assembly GCA_007258455.2). Classification (NCBI taxonomy): domain Eukaryota; kingdom Viridiplantae; phylum Streptophyta; class Pinopsida; order Cupressales; family Cupressaceae; genus Sequoia; species Sequoia sempervirens. Next base: position 274,186 of record VDFB02268944.1, on the reverse strand, counting down.
TCGAAGCGTAATTATGCCACTAAACATCAGTCCAATAAGATCAATCAATAAAACTAAACTAGGAATCCATTAAAACTTAACATATTAAACTATGAAAGCTTTAAAGACACCTATTCTAATCCATTGAAAGTTATCCTATTGGGGGAGTGGTGTCTCATTGATGTGGAATGGGGAACATTTCCCAATCCCGTGGATAAATGAGCCTATCCTGATAAATTATATTGAAGAGAATCGATGGAACTGATGAAAGATATGTGATGAAACATTATTTAAATACTAAATTAACATGATGCAAGTTATTTTAACATGATGTAGACTAAGATGATTGATATGGATGTATGCAAAGCTAGTCTAAATGGATTTTAAGCTAAAAAGATTGAAACCCTAATTACAAGATACACTAAATGTATGCATCTATGTTATCATGGAATTCATTAATGAAAGATAAGCTAATATGCAAGTAAATTAAGCTAAAATGATCTTAAATGTGAGTGCAAGTGCAAATGATTTTTAACAGCATAAGTTTATTGCTAAAAAGATGGATCCATTTGTCTCCAAATAGTGACCTATTTATAGGAGGACAAACAAGAAATGGAGGGCTGAGATTAAAAAGGTTAATCAATGGTCAAGGATGGAAGAAAGATGAAACATGGATCATGGATTCTCATCAACGGATGAGAATCAATGATTACATGGATCAAGGAAAGAATCAAGGGTCCATATTCTTCCAAACAAACACACTCAAAACTTGCACAAGAAGTCTTGTAAGTTTGTTAGGAAGAATAATATTCCCTTTTTTCAAATGAGTGAAGGGAGAGAATATTCTTTAGAATATTCTCATGGGTGAGGGGAAATTAGATATTTAGAAAATTAAAACAAAGTTTTAATGTGCAAAAGGGGAAGGAATTTTTTGTGGGAATATTCCTTTTGGAGGAATGTGCAAAGGAGGAATATTCCCTTGCAAGTGAGGGGAATTAGATTTATTAATAATTGATAATTAAACAAAGGTTTAATTATGCAATTAGTGGAATTTCATGATATTAATTAAATAAAGTGATTTAATGAAAAAGAGGAAAGTAAAATGATATTTAATTGAATAACTTAGGGTTATTTAATTAAATAAGAAGACTTAGGGATTTAAATTAAATAATTAGATTTATTCAATTTAATAGGACGAAATGTTAGCATGAAAGGGGGTGAATTAACCTGATTAGATTAATTAGGTTAATAGATGCAAATGATGCAATTAATTAAATAGCTAGGCTAATTTAATCAATTAAGCAAAAAGAGGATGGGTTTCAAGATGAAATGATGTTAGTATACCTGATTTGAGTGCACGATATCATTCGTGACATTTTTAAGTGTCTACATTTTCCCCTCTTTGAGTGAGGTACCTCCTATGTTGGTTCAAAGACTGACACCTTTTGAATTAAAAATTGCTGCTCAAATAAAAAATAAAAAAATGGCCCACTATTTCCCCAGTGGAAGAAATAAGCTGGTTCCCTGCCCCCTCAAGAAATGGAGCGAAAATTTAGAATTTTGGGTTGATTTCTCGACAAAGGTAAAATACTACCTTAGGGGCCAAAAAGGGTCTGGGATGGAAAAAACATGCCAAAAATGCAAAAAAAGGTGCAAAATAAGCTTCAGTTTGGCAAGATTGGTGGAAATTGGTGAAAAAACTCTAGTTGCATGGTTCAACTAGGGCAAAAAACTATAATTTATAAACTTAAATAGGTGATGAAGGGTCACTTTCAATTCATTTATGCATTCACACCTTAGATAATTCTTTGCATTTTGAGCTATGACCTCCTGACGAAATGGTGCAACGATTGCTCCCACGACACATTTTCAGCCGAGCTCAAGAGTACCAGAGGCCTCCAAGCATAGGACCAATGATATGTGATTCAAAACTTGGCTTGCATTTTGACTTTTGAGTGCATTTATTGTAATTTGAACTTTAGGTTAGGGTGGCGTCACTATATTGTGATGCCATTTTGAGAATCAGCAACACTATTTTTAGTTTTAGTGACACTATTGCAATTAGTGATGCACTTCACAATTTGAAATTAGGGTTTCTAGATTTTAAAGCACGGCACAGGTGTAAATAGTGATGCACCTACCCAATTTGTAATTTAGATTTAGGGTTTTCAAATTGTAAATGGCGATGGGGGTGTGATGAATGACACTAGTCATGATTTAGAATTTAAAGGTATATAGCGTCATTGTTTAGAATTTAGACTATAACGACACTTTCATAAATAGCGACGCTTTTGTCATTTGGGGGATAATAACTCCAGACTTGATTTATCTGAGCTTCAGCAGGAGCACCTTGGCGAGATCAGATTGTGGTACGTTGCGTATATGCTCATTGTGTGGACCCATTTGGCGATGATGACAATGTTATGTGAGCGAATGCATAGTGATACCTCATCATTCCACTTACCCATCGGTGAGGTGATAGCACGACACTCGAGGATGTATGTTGGATTTTTTGATTTCCCATACATGGAGAATGGGTTATTTACAACACTAATTTAGGATATGATTATTGCCACAAGGTTCTTGACCAAGAGCCGTTGTCTTGGTCAACTCACAAATTGACCTCGAGATGTACAGAGGTCACTTGTCAACCTTCAGACTGATCATTGCTACAATGATTTTGGGTTTAGTTGCCCCATATTGATGGATTAGGGGATTCAGTCCAAGATGGGGGTTGGCATGGCATAGAATGCTTTTTTGAAGGACTCAATATGCATGGGGGCTAGTGTTGTTGGCCTCCCTTTACCATGATATGTATGACTTCATGTACTATGATGGAAAATCTATTGGTACAGGGGTCACTCTTCTACACATATGGGCATGGGAGCACATTTTCGTTCTTTGACCTATTGTCCATATGGCAGATGTGGAGCCAGATGATCTGGTCATCTAGAGGTACAGAGGCACCATCACTCTTCAGCACATAGGGCAGCTTGACATCCCATACTGGAGGAGAGTGATTAATGATATGACAGTGTTTAGATGGAGGTCATGGCTTTAGGTGCCAACATGGTATGATCACGTACAACAATTCTTCTTTGCTCGGTAGACTAGGTATATGTAGGGTCAAGAGCACACCATGATTCAGAGGTACCTACCTAATAGAGTTGCCAAATAGTTTGGTGAGAGGCAGGACAGGCCCAATGATGCCTATATGGCCATTTTTGCTAGATCAACATTAGAGAGGACATGGGGACACATGATGCCATCCATGAGGTCATCAAGGGATTCAAATAGTTGGTCGTTAGGCCATGGGCCTATGATTAGGGGTAGGAAAATTCACATACGACGCCTACATATGATGCATGGTTCATACCCCCTCCTAAATTGATAGATCCAACAAGAATACCTCCATGGGGGAGGCCGAGAGGAACAGGAGTAGGAAAAGTTCAAGGCCAACCATAGGATGGGCAAAGCAGAGGATGGGGAGGATGACAATATGGCCAAGATGGCCAACAGTAGGATGGATAGGTCTTGAGTGCACTCCCACCACCATTGCATCAGCAGCCATCACCAAGACCAGATCCCTGCAATACACAAATTCAATAATTATAGTAGTAGATACAGGTGGTTGCAGCTAAGCGAGATTAGGCTTAGTAGAGAGTACTATCACTCAAAGCTAAGAGGGACGAGGCCCGATAGTAGAAAGATCACAAGAGATAGCTGAGGTGGAAATTAAATGTCCAGTTAGCTTAGGAGGTCAGTTAGCGGTAATAGCTAAAGGTTGTGTCTCATCAACAATCCCAACAGGCTTAGGGGTTAGTCAGTCAGACTATGTCTGCGTAGCTATATGGTATGGCGAGGGAGGAGGTAGCATATTGATGGACCTTGTACTACAGAGACATCCCTCCCTGCCGCAAGCAACTTGATTTTGAGCATCACAGCTAGGTTCAGCCAAGTTCCTCTACTTTAGTTAGATAGCCAAACCAATCAGGAGATGGGGATAGAGCCATCGAGGGACAGACCTCCTCTGATTTTTTAGACACATTTTTTTTTATAGCCTAATTATTGATACAAACATACACTCATAGGCTCATTTTTTTTAGCCTTGTGTACATTGTACATTTTGATGATATACATACACTGATTCAGATATTGTACCATGACAATAATTTTTTGACATATATACAAGATGATACATATTTGATATGTGATGTGCTCTTTATTTCATGCTTATGAATGTATAGATGCATTTGATATGATGTGATATGACACGATATGTTTATGTATGGATGCACTCCTTTTATTTATGTGATATGTGATATGTGATATGTGATGATATATATGATATGCGATGTAATGGATGGATGCATTTCTTTTTCAGTATCTTTTTATGACATGTTATGAGATGGATGCTATGATATGCAGATGTGATGCTTATGTTGATGATTTGGATGTATTTCTTTTTGTGTACCTTTTTATGCAAGTTATGAGATGATAATGTATGCATATGGATGCATGTATGGATACTGCAAGTGTTCATGATATGTATGCAGTGTATGCTTATGAAATGTGATGTGTATTCATGTTGATGATTTGTGGATGCAGGATGGATGCATTGATGATGTTGTTTTTGTTGACTATCATGATAACAGGTTAGCATGGTAAGAAGATAGAAGAATGAGATGACTAACCATTGATTTTGATGATTGATTCAAAAAAGTCCAAGTCTATGATCCACTGAGACTTTATTAGAGATGTTGATGAGATATGGATGATGATTTTCTCATATCTTGGGATTGGTATTTCATGTCATTCTTTATTGTTTGATATAACACATAGACACGATGCATCAGGGTATTGATAACTAGGACGGTGTTGTATCTAGTGTAATAGACTTTGACTCTGCAAATAGATAGGATAATTCTTGTTCACATCTTCTCATACGAAAACCTCGTTGGAATGTAGTTTAGCAATTCAAAATATCTTGGACCAAAGCATATGCAATAGTCAACAATCTACATCGAACAACCTCCCTACACACAACTAAGCAAGTATGCGCCAAGATTATTTTACTAGAATACCCACAAGCACAGTAAACGAAAGATAATGATTGATGCCCCATTCCTTTCTCTCTAAATTTTTGAGACATCATCCAGAGGTCCTTGGAATGGGTCATTAAGATAAATCATAGGAAAATATCAAAGACAAATAGTTAGTGTTATCTATATCTCTTGCCAGTTCAATTTTAGCTAAGGTGATTTCTGATGTTGATGTCCATCATAGGAAGGATGCATCCTAGGACATATTATCAGATGATTTGATTTAAGATTAGGTGTGTGATAGGCCAATGATACAAACTCCACTAACTCGTTTTCCTATGACCTAGACTTTAGATTTGACACTTAGGTTCTCACTTCATGACTTGTGATACTTTCTTTCTATTTGTGTTACCAAAGGTTGAAGATGACAATCAATTTATTATGGGTGAAGGTTTATTGCAAGTGAAAGCAAAATGGGATGGATGGTTTTGGATTTTCTAGAATATTTCAATTTTTTGGTATTTTAAAAAATGTTTTGAGGCTATTTTTGGCTTTTTCAAAAATTCATGTGAATATTTATGTTTTTGATTATTTGAGGTTGTTTAGGTCTTTTGAATTTTTATGTGAACGTTCATGTTTTTGGTTATTTGAATGTTTTGGGATTTTTGATATTTGGATGTTTAGGGGTTTTCTAAGTTTTGACCAAAAACCTAACCTAAAACACCTATCCTAGGGGCCTCGAGGGCTAATCAAAGATGAGCCTTGCCTATGTTATACATGCAGAGACCATGCAGTTTGACTGACTCAACTTATTTGAAGATGAAGAGGAATGGTTAATAGATTTCCAGTTTATTATGATGGACTCCTAAAGGACTAACCCAGGGTGTCTAGGGGGCACATCAATGATGGCCTTTCCTACATTCAAGCTCAGAGACTCTTAGTTCGACATGGTATTAATTTTTTTTTTGCGATGTTTGACCTTTTTAGGGATTTTTTAAGTGTTTTGGATGTTTTAGATTTTGACTTTACAATTTTTTGAATGTTTTTGGATTTTAGCTATACAAGATTCTGATGTTTTTGGATTTTTGACTATACAAGATTTTGTAAATGTTTTTGGATTTTTTTATGAATGTTTAATGAATTTTTTTGGGATTTTTGATGATATTTTGAGGTAAACGATATGTAGATCATAATGTCAATGTCATGTTGTGAGATATAAGACATGGATCAAGAGTTATTTGAAAACAAGAGTGCAATAACTTGCCCTTAGTGTCTAGCAATGTTTCATAGATCAATGGACAAACCAAGATAGGAAATGTATATGCAAAGAGTTGAATAGAGTTTTATCATGATAGATATGGGCTATGGGACTTCATGAGATAAAATGGTAAAGATCCTATCAAAAAAAATTCCATGAGTAGAGTTGAAGTATATGCCGAATCGTTGTCAAGATCAAGATAAAGTGGAATATTTGGATAAATCTAGATTGGATGGATGGAGGGAACATTGGATTAATCATGACAAGGATGAGATGCTTCTATCTGAGAAGGATCATATAGATGCTCAATTATACTCATGACACATGTTTTCCAGGTTTTCATCATAGTACTTTCCCAAAGTGCCACCAAAGTGGTTTTCATTGGAGGACAATTTTTATTTTTACTATTTTCTTGATTTTTTATTTTTTGGAAATTTTACCCTAATGTTGAACCACTTGGTGGTATTGATGTAGAGGCCACTGTCATAATGTTCCAATGATACCCTACTTGAACAAGCTCTTTGCTAAGAAATGAACACTTGAATGTAATTTTGAAGAATATTGATCTTCCTTGTGGATACTAGAATTAACCTTGTCTATGTGCTCACATCACAATAAAGTGCCTTTAGAATCCTTATGATGAAGGGTAGCTGCCAACACATGGTCAATGAGAGAATTGGATATTTTGAATGGAGTGTATGGTGTCATGCATGAAGGAACATGAGATGGATTGGTGGATGGTTTGGAACCTTTGACTCTCCAAACTTGGGAAGATGAGCAATGATGGGTGGGAATGGAGGTTTTTGTTGAATTAGGACCAACCACTGGATATACTTTGTTCCTTGATTGAGAAGCCTACTTTTGTATTTGAGGACTCTTTTGATGGATACATTTCCCTTTTTGATTTTTCCCCATAGTTTCTTTGATTAATGAAGTTTTAGAGGGATTATTTTCTTTATTTTCCTTTGGTATCCATTTATATTTTCTTTGTCCCTTTTGCATTATTGCTTCATTTTTTTTATGATCCTCACCTTGCTTTGATAGGAATTCTTCTTTTGACATTGGTCCCAATTTGTGTATGAGATGATGGGTGAATGCTAACTCATGATATGACTAGTTGTAGCATTGATTGTATTTTCATCATAAGGATTCTTCGAACCCCATATGTTGATTTTTTTGTAGACAAGATTTCCCTCGGTGTTGTGAAGGTAATATCAATACCTAATCCTTTTCCTTGATAATGTATCCGATGATCCATAACCATTGAATATGACTTTTCATGAACACATGATATTGCTATGGGTTCCCACTGTTCAAGAATATGAACTATTTTCTTTGATTCTATGACATTGTTATCTATTGATACTACTTCAAAAGATGTTGGTGTTGATTCAAAAGATATTGATGATGCACAACCATTGTAAGAATCAAGAATCTCAATTTTTGCTTACTCTTGTGTGGGAATATCAAGAGTGGGAGACTCTTGTTTTGGATGAAGAATGCCTATATTTCCATTAGAAAGAAACATCTTAGGGGTGATATCAAGGACATCTTTGGAGTTTAAAGTGGTTTGGAAGATGTCCCTTAGCTCTTGGTGAAACTCTGGGGATAAGGGTTCTTGATCTTGATTCAATTCAGAGTAACTTTCATTATCCTCAAGGGCTTCTTCTTGACATGATCCTTGGGTGCATGATAGATCATCAGTAAAAGACTCTTTGCAATAGTTTGTGGGTATGGATGTAACAAGGGATATTTTTGGCTTGTTTGGAACTTCTTCAACATGCCCAATCATGAATTCATATGTGGCAGAGATATCACAATCCGATACCCGCTTGATGTCATTACAGTACAGAATATTGCTATACATTGTTGATGGGGTTTTACTTTGTTTTAAAATATTATCTTGATTCATGTCTGATTCCTCATGTTGTGATGAATAAATATGTCCCACCATGGTATCGTGGGTATGGTTTATGTTATTTGAGTTTCATGCCTTTCCCAAAAAAAATTCTTTTGTATGATCAGGCATATGGTTTGTTTAAATTTTCAGATTTGCATTCCCATATTTTTTATCAACATCAATGTCTCCTTGTTCAATAAGATCTTCTATTAGATGCTTCAATCTAAAATAGTTTTGTGTGTTATGACCTTTGTATCAGTGAAATTCACAAAAAATGATCATCTCTATAGCTATAAGGTTTGACTTGTGGCTCTTGATGGTTTTAGAAATCTAAGAGTCTGATAAGATTAGACTATATCAACCTCTTCAACACATCTTCCATAGGTTCCCCTGAGGGAGTGAATTATCATTTAGGATCACTACTTATTCTTTGTTGTCCACATTGAGTGTTTGCAACATTGATTGTTGTTTGATTGTTTGACAGTGACATGTATGGTTGTTGTGTATTCATGGTTTGGGTGTTTACTTGCCTAGGATCAGTTAAGGCCACCTTTTAATCAACAACACCATCACTAGTAACATTCTTCTTTTTGTCCCAAAAGTGGGATTTGTCATTATAACTAGTGGATGGGTGGTTGTCTCTATATACTTGTGTGTTTCCCTGTTAGTTTAGACCTTGCTCGATTTTGAGGGTCCTAGGGACAAAGTCATCATAAGTGGTGATACATTGCATTTTCAAGAGGAAGGATAGGTCCCCATCAACATTAGCAATGATAGTTCCTACTTGTTGTTCTTTAGGAATGGACCACTTGCTCTTACTAGCTCTTTTCGTCCATCATTGCAAGAAATTGGTGAAAGATTCTCCTTTGTTTTTTTTAAGAGTATACAACTCTTCTAGACTTACATCTATGTCAAGATTAAAGGATAAGTGATCTATGAATTTATCAGTGATTTATTGGAAGGTTTTAATACCTGAAGGCGATTGAGAAAATCAATCGATGGCTGGGCCTGTCAAGCTTCATGGAAAGAGGCACATAAAATATCATTCATTATAGGAGACCTCCATACACCTGACGTTAAACTCTTTGAGATGGTCTATAGGACTTCCTCTCTCTTTATATTTATCGAATTTAGGGATTTCAAATCTGAGAGGGAATGGTACCATTGTGATGTTTCGATCGAATGGATAGGGGAATATTTTTTTTGTATGGCGTTTCTTCATATTTCCCATTTGGATATCCTACATTTCTTGCATTAATGCCTCAAGTTGTGATACCATACCATCTTGTGGGATTGGTGGAGGAACATATGTTGTGTATTGTGGGATGGAGGATGAAGTGTACATGGGATTTTCATATGATGAGGTGTTGTATGGTGTGTATGGTGGTGTAGGATAAGGTGATAATGGTATAGGAATATGTGTTCCTAACATGTTCGGGTTGATGATGTTTTGTTGGGTTATAGTATAAACCATATTGTTGTTGTTGTGGGAGAAATTTTTTTTGTTGTGCATATTGTTGAGCTTATTGTGGTTGTTGGGCTTGTTGTTGTTTTTGGGAAACTAGGGCTTCTTGTTGTGCTTTTCGTTGTTGTTGGACTACTAAGGCTTGTTGTAAAGCTAGAGCATGTGCTTGCAATGTAGGATCATTTTGTTGTTGGGACATCTGCAATGGGTTTTGAGTGTTTATGGTTTGAGTGGGTTGCGGGTTGATGATGAGAGGTTGAGGTGACCTTGGTTTAACATTCCTTGTAAAATGTTGGATTGGATTCGAGGAATGTAAGTTTGAGGTCTCGTTTGATTTTGCATGATGCGAGGGACCAAGGGAAAAGATAATGATGGTGCCATTTGGTAGTGTGAAGTTAATGGCATATTTGGACCTTGGATCAATTGACTAGAAGAATTCCCCTTACTAATGTGTTGAGGGTTCCCTTGTTGTTTTTGATGTGGGACCAAGGCATTACCTTGGTTGATGGGGTTTGTGATCAATATGTTCTTTTGATTTGAATTGATGATAGATGGGTTTGATGTGGATGGTGGATTGACTTTAGTAGTTTTGGTAACCACTTGTTTCAATGTGTCAAGGGGGTTGTTAGAACCACTTGTTAAGGTTTTCCCTTGTGTGAGGGTGTTAACTTACCCTTGTCTTATTTGTGGCACTTGGTTCACATTACCTTGTGTAACGTTAGGCACACTTGGGGTATTTGTGGTGAGGGATGAAGATGGTTGCACTCAAATTGTCAAGGTCATTGCGGCATCATGGAATGTAAGTGGTTTTCCAAATGTTGGTGTCCAACTTGTGTTTTGGGGAAGGTTGGTGGTTAATGTAAAGGGTCGTGTTGTGAATAGCCAAAGTTGTGTTTGTTCCTAGACATTAAGTGAGACCAAGGTTGGTCCCTAGTCTAGTTGCAAGACTTGATGTTAAGGGTTAACTTGGCATAAGGGATGGAGTTGATTGATTTGTAGATTGGGTTAAGCCTTGTGTCAATTTTTGTGTGAGAAAAGTAGGAGCCAAATTTTTTAAGGTTTGACGATCTTGTTTATACTCAAGGAGTTCTTTCTTAGTAAGCTCAAGTGGGTTGTTTTAAATGTATTCTATCTCATATGGTCGTGATCAAGATGAGGGTTTTTTTGATGGGGTAACATGACTTCTTGGATCAAATTATTAAGGATTGGGATCACTTGAGATGAATGTGACTTTGGTTTTCTCCATGATTCTCTTGTGTTGTGATCTTATCTTTAACATAAATTTTGGGTCAACTATGGGAGAGTTGTGTTGAGATTTTTAATGTTTAAACTCTCTAGTTGACTCAAATCTAGGTAGAAGGGATGTTCTAAGTCTTTTTGGAGCAATGATGGTAGTGGGAGATGAAAAGATGAATGATATCGGGAGTGATCTTTGCAAACATTTTGGGACAACACTTTTGACTTAGGTTTGATGTTTTGATGTTTGGATAAAGGATGTTTATCAACTTGTGAAACTTTAGGGTAGAATTGTGACCTTCAAGATAAACAAGTTTAAAGATGATAACTAACTTGACCAAATGGATGGAAAAGGATTCATTTCACATACAAAGTAGCTAAGTTAGGGGTTCAATTGATAAATGTCTAATTCCAAAAGTGTTGGTGTGTTCAAAATTTTTGCAAAGTTGGGTGAAGTGAAGTTTGGATTTTGATAAGGGGTGGATGAAGGTGTTTGACCCAATAGTGACTTAGAGTGAACCTTTGTTTTCAAAGACCAAGGTGGTGAGAAAAATGCTAAACCTCTAAAGTTTTCAAATCCTATGATCAATGAGAAGTTGTGAAATGTGTAGATTTGGTTTGCTCATGAAATGGCATAGAAAACATCTCCTTAGTGGTTTATCTTGATTGTTGTATTGTCTTAGGATACGTCTTCTAATATACTTTGAACTATGATGTCTAAGTTTGAAATAGCGGCATGTAGACCTTCTCTTGGGGATTTTGATTTTGCATGAGATCATTTAGAGAAGTTTAAGATCATGGAAAAGACCAATGTTTTGAATTTCAAATAGGGCATACATTTTTGGATCATTCATTGAAACACATCTATAAAAGTTCCTTGCCAATCTATTCCTATTTTGCTAGAGTACCTTAAGGTGTTGTTGGATAGTTTTTTTTACTATTTCATCTAAGTTTGAAGTGACAGAATGTAGACCTTCTCTTGGGGATTTTTATTTTGCAGGAGATCATTTAGAGAAGTTCAAGATCATGAAAAAGAGGATATTTATTTCCATGCGGGGGGTGGTAATATGCGCCTTCCAGGAACAATATCAACTTGTTCCTCTTCTTCGTCTATGATGTATGTCTTGTTTCTCAACTGGGTTGGTGTTCCTTTGATTCAAAAGTGAAGCTTCTCAAACTACTAATTCTATCAATTTGTTCTCCTTCAATGAGTTCAAAGTTTGTTTGAATGATAGTGAGCGTAAGGTTGGGTTGTTCAATCAGAGCGATCGTGGCATAGCCACGATAGGAGGGTCCTCAAAGAGAACAATTTGGACCGTGCAATAAGAGTTAAACAACAAAAGTAACATAGATATGGAGGAAAATGCAGATTCAAACATTCTTATTATCAAAAAACTCAATTACAAACAGCTGGCAACATCCGGGTTTACAGATTGGGCTCACAAGCCTGATACAACATGCTCAAAATACAATACCCCTATATGATCCTTATGTGAGCTGAAATCTTACATATCATTCATCGATCTCTAACTTAACTAATTTCTAATGATCCATTACAATGATTCATATCGCATCTAGAGATTTAGATTCATCTGCATTAGCCAAAGATCACTACAATCCCTGATGAAGGAAATGTAATGTGCATGAAATAGGTTGGCCTCAAACTTTAATTTCTCCTTGACGGGCATATAAGATGAAGTTTGAACCTAAATTAAGGTTGGGGAAACTCCATGGAAAAATTCAAAATACACCGTAAGGATCCACAAGTTACGGGAAGGGTCCACGAGAGATGAAATAAACCATTAGGCTCAAAATTGCTTGGTGCTTTGTTCTAGAAATTGCCACTTAATCCGAAAGTGATAACTTGCCAAAAAATGATCCAATTGACCTAAAATCTTGGAATAAGGGAAATGAACATGTCCACAATGCAAATATAGATCCACAAGTTCTAGTGAGAAAATATGATGAAATGTTGAATCTTCCAACTTGAACTGAACAAGAACTGAAACAAGAACAAACTGAAATGAATTTTTTTTTTGGTTGATGCAAGTTTTCCAAGAACCAAGGATGCTCTTGCATCAAACATCTAGGGTTGATTGAAAACTAAGTCCCTCACTTTGTTGGGGCTAAAGGAAAACCAATACGGTCTACCTCAACCTGAGAAATCCAAGAAGAATCCTCCACTGATCTGCCCTTCCATTTCACAAGATATTCTTTGTACTGTCTTCCATGAATTTTCCTCCCATCTTTGGTATCCAAAATTTCTTCTATCTCATCTGATTGTTGTTTAGGAAACTGTCTCTCCATTTATGCTTTACTTTCTTCACTGAATTATGCTTCATGGTATTGATGTAGATTGTCAATATTGAATATAGGTGATATACCCACACCATCCGGTAACTCTACTTCATATGTATTTCCTAAATCAAATTTCTTCAAAATATTACAAGGTCCAAACTTCCTCATCTTAAGCTTATTATATGTACCAACTAGAAACTCTTTCTTTCCTCAAATAAACCATCACTTCATCTCCAACTTCGAACTCCTTATGTCTCCTCTTTTCATCTGCTCTCTCCGTATACCTCTGGTTCATATCTTCCAATTGTTGCTTTACTTGAGTATGCAATTTCTTCATATGTTCTACAAAATCCTCTGCTTTTGTACTCCTTTTGTCTTCCTTACTGATGTCTCACAACTCTGATATACCTCTAGGATGAACTCCAGTAACAATCTCAAAAGGTTTTTTTTTGGTACTCCTATTCATTGAATTATTGTATCCAAACTTTGCTTATGCAAGAACTAAATCCCAACTTCCAGTCTTCTCCTCAACCAAACATCTCCACAAATTCCCCAAAATCATGTTTACTCCCTCTTTCTATCCATTATTATGTGGGTGAAAAGTAGAACTGAACTTCAAATCTGTCTTTAACTTCTTCTAAAGTGTCCTCCCAAAGTAACCAACAAACTTTGTATCTCTGTCTGAAACAATACTCCTAGGTAATCCATGTAATCTAACTACTTCTTTGAAAAACAAGTCTGCTACATGTACTACATTTGTTGTCTTCTTACAAAGTATGATATGTTCCATTTTAGAAAATATATACACCACCATAAATATAGAATTGCTACCTCTCTGTGTCTTTGGAAAACCAAGTTTGAAATCCATGTTGATATCATCCCAATGTCTCTTTGAAAATGTCAAAGGCTTATACAATCCAACATTTTGACTACTCCCTTTTGCAGCTTGACAAACTCTACAACTTTACACAAATTTCCTATCCTTATGAATTTGTGGCCAAAATTAATTCTCACTCACCAATGCTATTGTCTTATCAATTCCAAAGTGTCCTTCCAATCCTCCACTATGTTTTTCTTTCACAAGTTATCCCTCATTGAACTTCAGGGTATACACAATTGATTCCCTCTAAACAACATATCCTCCTGAATGAAATAATCCAACCACTGACTCCTATCTTCCAAGACTGGTTCTTTACAAGCTCTCCAAGGTTCTACAAAATCTGGGTCTTCCTCATACAATTTGTTTAATTCATCAAAGACTAATACCTCCACTCTCATTTATGCCAGTAAATTCCTTCTCCTACTCAAAGCATCAACAACTCTATTTCACTTTCCACTTCTATGTTTCAAAACAAAAGTATAACTCTACAAGAACTCCACCCATCTCAAGTGTCTCTAATTCAACTTACCCTAACTATTCAAATACTACAATGCTTGGTGATTTGTATACAACACAAACTCCTTAGGCAACAAGTAATGTCTCCACTTCTTCAAGGCTTGAACTATGGCATAAAATTCATGATCATACACTGAATATCTTCTCCTAGCATCATTCAATTTCTCACTGAAATAAGCTACCAGTCTTCCTTCTTCACTTAATACTGCTCCAATTGCATTTCCACTTGAATCAAAGTCTACTTGAAATACCTTGCTAAATTCTAGTAAAGCCAACATAGGATGCTCAGTCACCTTTTGTTTCAACAACTCAAAACTTTGGTTTTCTCCATATGTCCACCTAAAAAATTTCTTATCCCCTCTCACTCTTTTTGTCATAGGACTACAAATAGAACTAAAATTCCTAATGAACTTTCGGTAGAAACTAGCCAATCCATGAAATTATCTTACCTCTCCAATGCTTTCTGGTGTAGGCCATTCAACAATTTCTCTTACTTTCTTAGGATCCATCCTCAATCCATCCCTAGATATACCAATTCTTCCTTCATGAAACTACACTTCTTAATGTTTATTAGCAACTGTTCTTTTCTCAACCTTTGCAAAACTTACCTTATATGCAACAAACGTTCTTCTCTAGTCTTACTAAAAATCAAGATGTCATCCAAATAAACAATCACAAATTTACCCAAGAATTTCTTCAATACCTCATTCATCAGCCTCATGAAAGTACTCAGTGCATTTGTTAGTCCAAAAGGCATCACCAACCACTCATACAATCCTTCATTGGTCTTGAATGTTGTCTTCCATTCACCCCCTTCTTTAATTCTGATTTGATGATATCCACTCTTCAAATCTATCTTTGTAAAGTATTTAGCTCCATTCAAACAATCTATAATGTCATCCATCTAGGGCAAAGGAAATCTATACTTCACTATGATTTTGTTTATGGCTCTAGAGTTTGTACACATCCTCCATTCTCCATCCTTTTTAGGTGCTAGCATAGCAGGTACTGCACAAGGACTTAAGCTTTCTCTGATCAAACCCTTCCTCAACAACTCTTGCACTTGTCTACTCAACTCTTCATTCTCTGCAGGTGTCATCTGGTGTGTTGCTTCATTAGGAAAACTAGCTCCAAGAATCAAATCCATGCAATGACTAATACTCCTCATGGGTGGTAATACATTAGGTACATTATCCAAAATGATCTCTTCATATTCTTCCAGCAACTCCTTTATCTCTTCCATTTGTTCTTCTACTTGCTTCAAGTATTCAGCCTTCTTAGGAACCAAGGAATAGCACATGTTCTCATGTCTCAGTCCATCCAGAAATATCCTTCCATCAACCAAAAAAAATTAGCATTGGTACAAAACTCAACTTTAGGAACATCCTCCAATGTTAACAAAATCTGCTTTATCCCATTAGTAACAATGGTATATGTGTTCTTCTTTCCAATGTGAATAGCCTATCTATTATACTACCAAGGTCTTCCCAACAAAACATGGCATACATCCATAGGCATGATATCACATAAAACTTCATCATAATAATTTCCTATCTTCAATTTCACCAAACATTGTTCACTTAACAGTACCTTCTGCTCATCTTGAATCCATGCTCTCTGATAGGGCTTTAGTTGTTTCAATCTTTCCAGCTTCAATTTGGTCACCATTTCTTTAGAAACCGGGTTCTTAGAGCTTCCATTGTCAACAATCACTTTGCAACATTTACCAGCTACCTTGCATCTGGTCTGAAACAAATTATTTCTTTGTGACGGTTCCTGCTCCATCTCACTTTGACACAATACTCTTTTGTTCACCAACACTTGTCCCTCTTCTGGTTTATTAGATGATTCTTCATGATCTTCCTCAACAAAGGTTGTCCTTCTACTATTCTCTTTGTTTCTACTTGTCTCTCCCTAATTACATTCAAATGCTCTATGTCCTTCTCCACCACACTTAAAACAAATTCCCATGAATACTCTTTTCTCCTATCCTCTATCATCTTTTCTATAGCCTTCATTCCGGAAACCATCATATCCTTCTCTTCGGTAAGAGTTTCCATCATCTCTACAATACGAATTTTTATTCTTACTGACTTCCTTATCTTTATTCTAATTTGCAAAATTTCCTCTTCCTCCTCCAGTAAAAATTATTCTGCTCTAAAATCTTATGCCTCTTCCTCTTTGTCTATGCTCATGTCTTTTGTTTAGCTTCTCTTTTTCCTTTAGGTCACATTGATATGCCTCCTCCACACTCAACAACTTGATCAAACTCATCTCATCCTATATAGATGGTTTCAATCCATTCACATATCTGGATACTTGTTCGACCTCATCCTCTAAATGTCTAGATCTGATATTCAACTTGTAGAGCTCCTCAGTATACTATATCACACTTAACTCCTTCTACTTCAAATTCTGCAACTTTTGAAACAAACTAATCTGATAATATGTACGCATAAACTTTGTCTTTAACTTGTTCACCATCTAATCCCATGATTTTATCTTTTCCTTTCCTCTTCTTTTCCTATCTGTTTGCAAATGTTCCCACCAAAGGGATTCATTTCCTCTCAACTTTGTACAAGTGAACTTTTCCTTCTCATCTTCAGTGGTACCTTCAAAATCAAAATACTTTTCCATCTTCATTATCCAATCAAGCAAATCATCCAAATCCAACTTACCACTATAATCTGGTGGATTGAAATGTGGCTTAGTATTTACTCTACTTAGGGCTCTTATGAACCTTTCTTCTTCCTGATCTAAGCTAGGTTGATCTTCTTTTTCCCTTCCTTCCTGTACTTCTACCTCTTCATCAATCACATCATCAACTGGTAGACCTCTCCTTTGGGTCGTTTTGACTGCTTCTAATCTAGCAGCAACTCCTCTCAACATCTCCATTATAGTTGTGTCTGCATTTCCACGTGCTCCATTTCCTCTAACATTTCTTCTTCCCGCCATCTTTACACAAGTCTATTGCAACTATAGATTGGATCCTCAGCTTGCCACCCCACAACAAATCTTCAACAGGACTTCACAAATTCTGATAATCTCTCATGGAATGAATCTTGCTCTGATACCAATTTGGTGCAGCCACGGTAGGAGGGTCCTCAAAGAGAACAATATAGACCATGCAACAAGAGTTACACAATATAAGCAACATGGAATATGGAGGAAAATGTAGATTCAAACATTCTTATTATCATAAAACTCAATTCCAAACAGCCAGCAACATCCGGGTTTACAAATTGGGCTCACAGGCCTGATACAACATGCTCAAAATACAATATCCCTATATGCCCCTTATGCGAGCTGGAATCTTACATATCATTCATTTATCTCTAGCTTAACTAATTTATAATGATCTATTACAATGATTTATATTGCATCTGGAGATCTAGAATCATCTGCATCGGCCAAAGATCACTACAATCCCTGATGAAGGAAATGTAACGTGCATGAAATAGGTCGGCCTCAAATTTGAATTTCTCCTTGACGGGCACATAAGATGAAGTGTGGACCCAAATTAAGGTCGAGGACACTCCATGGAACAATTTGAAACACACCGTAAGGATCCGCAAGTTACGGGAAGGGTCCACAAGAGATGAAATTAATCATTAGGCTCAAAACTGTTCAGTGCTCTATTCTAGAAACTACCACTTAATCCAGAAGCGATAACTTGCAAGAAAATGATCCAATTGACCTAAAATATTGGAATAAAGGAAATGAACATGTCCATGATGTAAATATAGATCCATAGGGTCCAATGAGAAAATATGATGAAATGTTGAATCTGCCAACTTGAATTGAACAAGAACTGAAACAAGAACAAACTGAAATGAAAATATTTTTTTGGTTGATGCAAGATTGCCAAGAACCAAGGATGATCCTGCATCAGATCGGACACCAAATGGTCATGTGGGGCTCAATTTTTCAACTTATCTTGCTTAAATGAGTTTCTTTTTACCAAAAGCACTTATCTTTCTTAAGTTCAAACCAAATGTTTATGTCAAAAGCATCATTAATTCCACAAAGTCCATTTTGTGAAAAGGATGAAGTTATGGGCATAGTTACCTAGGTTAACTTTTGGAAGTATGGATTGAGATGTAAACCAAAATATTTAGAAGTCTCTAAGAATAAATTCTTAGGACAAGCATCAATATCAAGGTTTTGTCAAAGGGTATCCATACTTAGACCAAAGGGTTTGAAATTTTGAAAAGACTTTGTTGATGTTTGTTTGCAAATTTTTTTTGGAACCAAGCAAGTGTTAAACTAACTCTCAAAAATTTACAATCCTAGATAGATCAAGTATGTATTTCTCAGTAGGCTAACCATCATTGGAAGAGATGATTAATCCATGAAGATGAAGTAGACAAATAGTTTATGTCAAGGAAATGTAACGTCTTGACATGCCAAGCAAAGGAGTCCCTTCTCCATTTGGTTTATTGCCTCAATAAAAAACCAGACATGGTAAGTAACTTCTGGGTGCGGTGATACTCCCATGCACTACCTTGAAATACGTTTTGGAATTGGACTTGGTCAACAACTACAAACAAGGATTTTAATTACCATATTCAGGATAAACTAGTGCCATACACATGGTGATTCTACTCAATTAAGAGGCCTCCTAGCCCTTAGAAATATATAAGGGTTTTAACAAATCACAAGGATACTAAAGGAGACATTCATTAGTATGGGACAACCACAACCAGCTTGGTATGTGACTTTCATCACAACCAAATTATTTATATAGCAAACCAAAATGAAAGCACCAATTTGGGTCATTCCCTCTCTCATGTTGGGAGGTAGGACCTTTCTAAAGGTGACACATGTTTGAAGCATAAAAAAACTTTTCATCACCCAATATTTCCAATAGGCGCGAGGGGAGAGGATAAGCACTTCCAAGCATAAAAGTAGACTTGTATGTTTCTCTTCACCCAAGATCACACAAAGCACAAGAGGATTGGATACGCACAACAAGAAAACATAGATAAATCAAACACATGTTCATTTTAATCCATCATAGAAAAATGAGTTCATTTTAAACACCAAAAAAGTATGGAAGTTGTATTGTTCAATTTTAAAACCAACAAGCACAATGATGTGAGGGTTCAATTTTAACCAAGTTGAACATTCATTTTAAATCCCAAAATAAATCTAGTTTGGTCCTAAAACATGAAGTAAAAAGCATCATAAATGGGTTATAATTGCCCTATTAGTGTCACAACACTTGTTACAATTATAATTCAAATGATAGTAGTATGCTTCTTCACTTCAAGTTTTGTTGTCCAAACCTGCAAAACCCAATTAGCCTAAAAAAGCGAGAAGTCATTGATGTGTCAAAAAGTAGATAAAATCATAAATTTAAAGCACGTGCTAAAAATTACTCACTATTTTTGCTTACCAATAAAAAGTGTCACTTTTCATGATAGCACTGCCATAATTCAAATGAACATCACTTTGGTGAAAAATAGCATCGCTCTGTAGTAAGACAAAGAAAATGATAGTGTCACTATTTGGTGGCATCATCATTTTTAAATCCTCAATACTTTTAAAAAGTATTAGTGTCACAGTTTGTTTTAATCAGCATTAGGGTTTTAATTAGGCATTGTATCTGATGGAAAGAGCATCACTATATATGGCGACGCCTAACAAAGGCGTCACTAAAATCTCTGAGAGCATCACTATACCTACAAAAATAGACAAACGAACTTCAAGAGAAAAAATCGTTAAATTTGATCAGTTATGCCCTCCTAGCGCCAAAATGTGACTGAAAAATTAGTATGGGCCAACTACACTTGATCCATGAGGATTTGAAGCGTAATTATGCCATTAAACATCAATCTAATAAGATCAATCAATAAAACTAATATAGGAATCCATTAAAACTTAACATATTAAACTATGAAAGCTTTAGAAACACCTATTCTAATCCATTGAAACTTATCCTATTGGGGGAGTGGTGTCGCATTGATGTGGAATGGCGACCCTTTCCCAATCCTATGAATAAATGAGCCTATTCTAATCAATTCTATTGAAGAGAATCGATGGAATTGATGAAAGATATGTGATGAAACATAATTTAAATGCTAAATTAGCATGATGCAAGCTATTTTAACATGATGTAGACTAAGATGATTGATATGGATGTATGCAAAGCTAATCTAAATGGATTTTAAGCTAAAAATATTGAAACCCTAATTACAAGATATGCTAAATGTATGCATCTATGTTATCATGGAAGCCATTAACGAAAGCTAGGCTAATATGCAATTAAATTAAGCTAAAATGATGTTAAATGTGAGTGCAAGTGCAAATGATTTTTAACATCATAAGTTTGTTGCTAAAAAGATGGATCCATTTATCTCCAAATAGTGACCTATTTATAGGAGGAAAAATGAGAAATGAAGGGTTGAGATTAAAAAGGTTAATCAATGGTCAAGGATGGATGAAAGATGAAACATGGATCATGGATTCTCATCAACGGGTGAGAATCAATGATCACATGGATCAAGGAAAGAACCAAGGGTCCATATTCTTCCAAACAAACACACTCAAAACTTGCACAAGAAGTCTTGTAAGTTTGTTAGGAAGAAGAATATTCCCTTTTTTCAAATGAGTGAGGGGAGAGAATATTCTTTGGAATATTCTCATGGGTGAGGGGAAATTAGATATTTAGCAAATTTATACAAATTTTTGATGTACAAAAGGGGAAGGAATATTCCATAATAATATTCCTTTTGGAGGAATGTGCAAAGGAGGAATATTCCCTTGGAATATTCCCTTGCAAGTGGGCGGGAAGTAGATTTATTAGTAATTGATAATTAAACAAAGGTTTAATTATGCAATTAGGGGAATTTCATGATATTCATTAAATAAAGTGGTTTAATGAAAAGGGGGAAAGTGAAATGATATCTAATTAAATAACTTAGGGTTATTTTATTAAATAAGAAGACTTAGGGATTTAAATTAAATAATTAGATTTATTCAATTTAATAGGACAAAATGTTAGCATGAAAGGGGGTGAATTAACCTGATTAGATTAATTAGGTTAGCAAATGCAAATGATGCAATTAATTAAATATCTAGGATAATTTAATCAATTAAGTGAAAAGAGGATGGCTTTCAAGATGAAATGATGTTAGGATACCTAATTCGAGTGCATGATATCATTCAGGACATTTTTAAGTGTCTACAAGATGTATTAGGCCATGTGTTGTGAATGCTATTTGTAATTATGTAGATTTTTAACTTTGACAACAACTTGGAGCCTTTGTTATCACTTGGATTTGATTCTTTTGTTCTTTGGATTAGTGCATCTTCACCTTGACATATTTTTTTCTTCCATAGGTGGCAAGTTGGAGGATGAGAGGATTTCTTGCTTGAGATGGTGGTCACTTTAGTTTTATTGCAGGTATCTTGATGGAGCATGAGAGCATGTTGGAGATTCATGTGGTTTCATGTATGGCTATGTTGATATATTTCATTGATTGACCCATATGCAATATATACAACAAGCAGGAGAATGTTAGGATTTGATGTTGTACACCATTTCATAGAATGTTATATTATAATATTGTAATTAAATAATTATTTAGTTGTGGTGCACCTAGGAGGTGTGTTTATCCACACTAGGTAATTATTTGGGGCCACTTGTAAAGTTGTATTATAAAATTGGGTTTCTTATTTTATTTTTGGGAGACCTAAGATAATAATTGAATATTTGGGGAAATTATTTAATGGTTTTGTGTTCATATGGTTTTTTTGGCACATGGTTTTATCTTACCACTTGGTTGTATTTGTGTGAGCTTGCTTCTATAAAACCAAACACATGTTTAGTGGTTAAGGTTGGTTGGGTGAGTGGGTTGTCATTATTGAGTCTTTTTGAGGAGTGCATATGTGAAGCATGGCATGGGATATGTGGATTCATTCTTGGACACATGGAGGATGCGTTGGAGATGCTTGATGCTTCAGAAGTATTCATGGTAACTCTATAAGTGCATGTATTGGTTTATTGTTGAATAATAGATGGAGTATGGATGCTTTTGGAGGCTAGGTTTTTCCCTCTTGAGGGTTTTCGAAGGGTATATCTTGTGTAATCTTTTGGCTTGTATATTTTTATCTATGCATTTGGTTATTCTATAAACTTGTATGGATGTTTTTCTCTCATGGGGTTATATAGGAAATGGATTAAATGAACTGGGCATTGATGCATTATTTCCTAGCAAATATACCCTGCTAGGAGAACCAATAGAATTGGTCTTCCATAAACTCACTCAAGCCAAATTAATCAAAATTTTAATGATAAATTTTTTTTATGAAGCTTAACCTAAACCCACACATGGCACAAGGATAATGAATATTTTGAATATCATAGGTTAAAAGGACATCGCACATATGAATGCATGAAACTAAAAAACCATATCCAAGATCCCATAGATTAAGGTGAGGTAACCATTAAAGGCCAAATGCCCCACTCATCTAATTATTAGTTAGGTATATATATGCAACATTTTCCTCCACATGATCAGAGTAAGGATTTTTCATCCAATAAGGTAGTTCCCTACACTTATACCAACAATTTCAACACCCCATCACATGATTCCATTACCGATCGTATTGGAGAAAGACATAACTAGGTAGCTACAATAACCACAAAATCATCTAATATTCTTTTACTATGAGACATGTTCAAGTCACTATATAAGGGGAATCATCCTCTTCCTCTTCCAGAACCAAATATAATCTCCTCAAACATAAAGGAAAAACCCTTGCACACATATTTATTCTCGAGCTACTTAGGACTTCCCCTATAGGTAAGGAAATCCTAGACAAGCCCTACAAGAATCAAATGTCTTGATTGAGTCTACAAGAATCATGTGTCTTGATGACATTAATAATGATCAATTTCAAGCCATGAAAAGACACCTTTCCTCTCCACATTGCCTCATATTCACTAATAAATACTTGCATTCTCATGACTCATCCCACAATAAAGAACTTCACATTGAGGACTTCATCCACGAACATAAAATCAAACGTGTCATCATAGATGATGGATAAAGACTAAACCTATGTACTCTCAAATTAATAAAACAATTAGGATCTTCTAAAGGCGTCATTGATCCCCAAAATAAAATTACTATCAAAGCATATGATGATGTCAAACATAAGTGAAAAGGAACTACAAAATTTCCCATACAAACTAGACCCATTATCATGGAGACCACATGCCAAATTTTAGACCTTGAGCTCCCTATAACATTCTTCTTGGTCGCCCATGGATACACACCATGCAGGTTGCGCCCTCCTCATATCACCAATGCATCAAATTCTCATTCAATGGCTCTAAAGTCACTATTCTTTCCAAATCACAACCTTTTTAGTATTTTAAAATTTTGGAAGGTAGCTATAATCATTCCCATCATTTCCCATTAAATGATGTTACATCCCCTTCATCATCTTACATAGATCGATCTTCACTCAAACCCACATCCAATTCACATATCATTCCAAAGATCAAGGCTTAAATCACTAATGTATGATTAAGAGAGTATGAACTACATGATTATTTCTATGTAGGACAAATAATGCTCTCACCTAAGTCTCATGGTTATCCATTACCTCCTAAGATAGCACCTGAAGTTACCTTCCAAAGTTTCAAATGTTTGGGGGATCTTGGAAAAAGAAAAATTTGAGGAAGACATAACATCATGGCTCTATAGAGATGAAGGAAAACATACATCAACCTGTCATGCCCCAATTTTGTGAAGGCTTGGGGACCCAAATTTCAAATTTTACTTATTTAGTAGCGCTAGAGAAAGTGTTACTAAAGGTTGAATTAAAGTATGGTGAATTGTGTCTTGGATTGTGAGAATTGAAGCAAAAATTCAGAAAATTAGTTGTTCTAGTAAATCAAGCACAAATGTATGGTTCAAAGTAGGTTGGCTGCAAAAAAATTGAGTAAGCCAAGAGTATTGTCAAAGAAAAGAAGGTTTTGGGTGGGAAAGGTGGAAGTTTATGGGCCTACGGGTGTGGTAAGCAAAGTGTTGAGGTAGATGAGTTAAATTGGGCAGTTCAAGTGAGTGTTGTAGTGGGGTAGCGAAGTGGCAATTTAGGTGTTCGGTTATTCAAGAAACTAGATGTTCGAGTACCCAAGTATTCAAAAACATATAACTAAATGAAATGCTTAGTGTGTTGCCTAGGATGTCTAATAGCATAAAAAACCCAAAAGTATACATATAAGTGTATATGCCCAGGAAACCATAAAATTCATTATTTTAATTACAAAACTCAAAGAGTTTGATCCAAATGCTTATCTTTAATAATGGTTTATTTTTGAGATGTGTATTAGGGGTTTTAAATATGATCGATGGAATTGATGTAAATTTTGTGAATGCAGGTTTGACAGGTGGTGAACCATGACAGAGATGAGGACATGCAAGTAAATCAAACTCACTGATGAATCTAGCAACATTAAAGCAAGAGAGATACATGATTAAGAAGTGGGTAAGCTGAGAAAGTGTTCAATGTGAAGGTGTAGATAATCGGAGAAGTAGAAATCTAGGTTTTCTTTGGCAGCTAACATAGTATCAAGTTTCTTCATTCTGCATCAGCAAATGTGTTTCCCAAACCTAAAACTCAATGGTCACACTGAGAAAGGATGAATATCCATCGCACATCTATCTAATCACTTTGAATATCCAACTAACATCCATCTGATCATTTTTAATATCCAACTTATTCCTACATTTTGAAGACACAAGTGGACATGTTATACATTTACCCATGATTTCAAAGCTTTCAACTATGAAGAAGAAAGTCAAAACATCTTTGCATTATTTTTCAGAATGGGGAAAATATCTTTTTGCGCCACATGTTATGCTATTATTAGCTTATTTTACTTAGCCATGTGCTTTTGAAACTCTTTTGGGGCCTTGTGTTCTATAAAAGGTTGAGTCTTATTCATTTTAAAGGATCAAAATTTGTTGAACTCAATAGACATAAGATTGGAATTTTAGCAGTTTAATCTTTATTTTCATGTTTTTTATTCAATTCTAGCCTAAAAACTTGTATATTCCACAAAAGTTGCTAATATCAAACCTAATTTGAAAGATATTTCTTGATACTGAATCTTACATAGATGATTGTTTATTCCTATCAGGAAAGCTAATGTGCTACATTAGTTTCAGGTGCATATTGACATTGTTTGGAGGTAAATAGTTGTTTGTCCTCTCTAAACTTAAGGTATCATTCTATGCATAGATTTGAAGCAATTTAGTGAATTATAGAATGGTTTTTCTTTTTTTAAGTTCATTTCTTGGTGTATACATGGATAATAACTAGGAGACCTTAATTTTTAGGATATTTAATGCTTTTCTTTAATTATATGTTAGTATTTTCTTGCAAATGGTTTGGATTCATGAAATATTTCACACAAATAATTTGGATTCATGAAATTGTGGAGTAATACATGTTGAATCTACTATATCTTTATGTTGCTCTTCTTGGTACAACTATCATTAAACTTAAAAACCATAGGCCCCTCATGATTAACATCAAATTTTTCACAATGAACCTTGAGTGAACCTAGTGCATCAAGACCTGACATTCCCGAGCCTCGGTATAGCTAAGATCATCTTTAATCAAAAAAATTTAGTGATTCTTTCAAGATAGATAGGTGCTTCTATTCATTTGAGCAAGGATTTATTTGCATGTTGGTGTGTATAACATCCACATCAATAGAATATGTGCTAGAAGGAGGGCCTTGGCCAAAATGGTAAGTTGTACCAGTGATAATGAGAAACTCGAGGATTAGGACAAACTCCAATCACATGAAATTCAAAGTTGTCTAGAAAATCCTCAACAAGAAGCTTTCCCTAAAAATATGCTTACTTTTGGATGGATAGAGAGATCTAGGATTCACGACACGAGTGATCACAATGAGATCGACAACAAGATTTTTATAGCTAGGGTAAGACTAGCCATTAATAGAATAATTTTGTTAACCAAAGCTTCCCTCACTAAGAAAAGGATGGAGAGATTATCGAAATTTAGTATAATTATAGAAAACTCAGATAATCTTGATAAGAGAAGAGTTGAAAAAGTCTCAAAATCCAAATTCAAAGGTGATCAACTTACTAATTTGGAATTTCATGTTAAAGATTTGATATGGGTGCAAGAAAAGAAGCAAAATCCTAGAGTACCACAAATGCCTCATGAAAAGGTGAAACAAAAAAGATATGAATTGCAGGAAAGCAACCCTTTGGATAACCACAAAGGAATGGATATGATAGAATGATCGAAAAGCATTGTGACATCATCAAAAATAAAAAATCACAATTGGAAAGGGAATTAATGTTAGATTTAATACTAGAGTCTAAATATTAGTCTTTCGTTTTTCTAGTTTGTGATAATTCCGTAGTTAATTTTGGAAAACCTAGTAATGAAGAAATCACTCATGCTAGAATGCTAATGGATGTGTGTTTGAAAAGAAGAAATGCTAAAGAGGAACATGGCAAACAAATGCTTAAAGTAAGTGAGAACCATTGTGTCATGAAAACGTAGGCTCGGGATACTAAATGTATGACCAGAATCTATGATCAAAATTCATGCAAGGGCATACAGTTTGGGGATGACAAATGCTACTTAACATCAACCTTTATTTAGGTCATTTCTATCCATCTCAGTGAGATAATTGGTAAATATGTGTTTGAAAATACATTTATTAGATATAGGAAGCTCAAAATGATGCATGTTTATAGTATTTTAGCTAGGGAATATACCAATGAATTTAAGGATAAACAAGCTAAAATTTGAACTAAAACAATAGTAAATTTGGTCCTTAAAAATGAACTTCACACTAAAATTTGAAGTGTCACCTTCAACATAACTAGTGGTAGGGTTAGTATTAGGTTAGCATTAACCTTTTAGTTGTTAGTTGGTAGGTTTTATTAGGGTGTTAGGTTAGGTTTTGGAAACTACTAAATGCCTACTAAGTCCATATTCAACCACAATTCAAGAACATATTGGCATACTTAGGTAATCAAATGGCATATTGTAAAAATTTGAAGCAAATGCATAATTGCAAAAATTAAAATCCAAGGTTAAATTCTAAAAGAAAATTTTTAATATGTACTAATTGAAGTATCTCATATTTATAATGAAATACAAGAGATTTACAATACAGATTGAAATACAAAATTGGATTCAATTGATATCATATTCATCAAGAGTAAAGCAATTCACATTATTAGTCAATTTGTGTAGCCTCATCCATGAGCATCAGGTATCCCAAGAAAACATTGTGCATGTGCTTGTCAATATCAACTATCTGTAAATTGTCAAAAAATAGGAGCAAGGGAACCACAACTCCATCGTTCAAGTATCATAGGATGTCTCTTGCCATTGGAATCCCCATCATTGGTTGTGCCACTGCTAGCGTATAGTCTAGGTTTCCCAAATAATCAAGCAACATGATCAGGGAGGCCATCGTGTACACCTCTTCTTGAGAAATCCCAACGTCCAATAACAAAGTGACGAAATAGGAGGATAAGTTTCAGCTTACTTTGTAACATTCCCCGTGTGGTCTATGAAATCATATCCAACACCATCCTCAGAGCAACTTTGGTCGAAGATGTTTTGAGATAAAATACTTTATGGATTTGTTGGCTAGTAATTCAACCCAAGAATTTGGTCTGCCTAGGGGTCTAGTAAGGCACATACAAGTGTCCATCAGATAGAAAATGCAAGAAGCGTAAACACAAGAAAGGCAGAGTGTAATTCAAGAATATAAAGTTATGAATTAAAGAATGAAACATCCCAATTTATAAGATAAGGGAAAATCATAGTACTTTTGCATTTATGGGGAAGATTATAGAAAATATAGGAAATGCATACCAAGTTGGTTGGAGTTCACATTTCAAAGTTCAAGAGGTGAAATCAAATTAAATTTTGATCAAATCAGTGAAAATTCAAGTAAACAGAGCGCATGTAAAGGATCAAGTTCAATAAATGCATACACTAGAAATTGAACCACTATCATTCAAGTTCTTTAGGCGAGATCAAATGTGTTAGAGAATGTTCAGGTGTCTGTGTGAGGTTTACAATTCGAACAAGCGAGATGGCCTGTATGGGTATGTCATGAAGGTTAATATAATTTAATGAGGTTGTAATCATACATGTGGATTAAGCTAATCCTTGGCGCTAATTAAAAGGGAATTCATCCAAACATATATTAGTTGATAGGTGAGGTTGAGACATCATTACGAAATGATAGAGCACTAATTGCAAGAAAATTTGAGCCTCCAAATTGAAAGTTGGCTAAGGAAAATCAATATGGATTTCTAAAGGTAAAACATTTGGTAAGGTAGTAACTAACATCTCTAAATTTGGAGGTGATCAGCTAACCAAGTATGTATTAAGTTATAACTTATGCTTATATTTATAAAATTATTGATCATAATTACTTGGGATTGGTATAATAGTTATGAAATTTTGTTAAGGAGTCGCACTTTCAGGAAATTTAAGAAAAATGTTTGGGAATTAATAAAGGGGATAGTGGAATTTCATATCAAGGGAAAAATCTAAAGGTATCCTTTGCTACCACTGTAATTCCCAACCTAATAGAAGGCTTTAGTGCCAACAAGTTGAGCAAAAGAGCTTAAAATAAATATTAAAAAAAAAAGAGAAAAAAGAAACATCAAAAGAGAAATCAACTCTTTAGGTGACCCAAATATCTCTATCGTGGCTATGGACGCTTGGCTGGCAGCAAGGCACTATCCAGAATTGACTTAAAAAGATAAACTAAACTATGTAGCTTGATATAAACAACCCAATTCAATTGATTAATCTTCAAAGATGGTAATTAATCAAAGAACACATTGATACTCTTTAATAAGTTTCATGATTGTTATGTTGATTATTGAGTGAATCTGACAAATTATTTTGAAAAATAATCTTAAGTTTTAAATTGAGGGGTTTGTTTGGTTTCATTGATTCTTTTAAATGTAGTTTTGTTGGTTGCTAGTTGTTGTGTGGTTACACAACACACCCTGAGTTTGTGAAGGCTTGGGGACCCAAATTTCAAAATTTAGTTATTTAGTAAGGCTACAAAAAGTGTTGATAAAGGTTGAATTTTGGCTTGGATCATGGGATTTGAAGAAGAAAGTCAGAAAACTGGGTGCTCAATTAAATCGAACGCAGATGTATGGTTCAAAGTAGGCTAGCTACAACAAAATTGAGAGTCAAGAGTATAGCTGAACAAAACAAGATTTTAGGTAGGAAAGGTGGAATTTTGTGGGCCCATAGTCGTGGTAAGCTAAGAATCTGAGGCAGACGATTTAAATCGGGCAGTTCAAGTGAGTGTTGTAGCGGGGTAGTGAAGTGGCAATTCGGGTGTTTAGGTATTCAGGAAACTAGATTTTTGAGTACCCAAGTATTTGAAAATGCATAACCAAATGAAATGTTTAGTGTGTCATCTAGGATGTCCGATAGCATAACACTACAACAAAATAGGAGATTAGTGCCTAAAATAGCACCAAATTTTAGTGTATTTGAGTTCATGAATTGGGAACTTCTGCTGGCGCAAAACTCTGCGCAAAATGGTATGTTCACTTCGACGCTAGATTTAGCGTTGGATTTAGCGTCAGATTTAGAGTCGAGTTTAGCGCCGGATTTAGCACTGGGTTTAGCGCCAATTTTTTGTTGCTTCCAGTTTGGCTTCTGATTTTGCTTTTGGTTTTGCTTCTTGTGTTGCTTCCACGTTTGCTTCCAATTTTGCTTCGGGTTTTGCTTCCAGATTTGCTTCTGGTTTTGCTTCCAATTTTGCTTCTAGTTTTGCTTCCAGTTTTGCTCCCAGATTTGCTTCCAGTTTTGCTTCCAATTTTGCTTCCAGTTTTGCTTTCAATTTTGCTTCTGATGTTACTTCCAATTTTGCTTCCAAGATTGCTTTTGGTTTGCTTCTAGTTTGGCTTCTATTGTTGCTTCCTTTTTTTCTTCTAAAAATGCTTCTTGTTTTGCTTCCATTTATTAATTTAATATGTTTATTTCAATTTAATTAGTTAAATATATCATGCCTCTTAAATAACTCATATGATTATAGAGTAAGTAAATTAAATAATATGTTTTATTTAAATTTAATTAATTAAATATATCATGCCTCTTAAATAACTCATATGACTATAGAGTAAGTAATTTAATTATTTAACTTATATGATTAAATAACAAGATAATTATTAATAACATGATCATCATTTATAATTAAAACAAGTGAGTCAAATATGCCACTAGATTAATAACATGTCAAAATGATACATGTCCAACAGTTGACATAATTCAAAATGACACATGTACAAATGATATAAGTAAAAATGATAAATTATATAACTCAAAATGATACAAGTCAAAATGATACATCTCCAAATGATATATTTCAAAATGATACATGTCAAAATGATACAACTCAATAATATGGTACTGTAGGTCATGAAAATGATACATATGATAGTAACCATGAAAAGAGGCATCATAACGATATATCGGCAATGATCCATGATGCAGTCTATATGATCATGAATGTCACTAGCTACTACCAACAACTGCCTCATCATTGTCATCATCACCATCGTGATCATCGTCGTCGTCGTCATCATTGTCATCAACCTCGGTGTCTTTTGTATCTATGCCATCATCATCCTCTGCCATGTGATATGTACTAGAACCAACATATTCTGGATCTATATATCATGAGGATCATCTTGATCTTCTGGAAGACCCATGTTCTACCAAAAAAACCATTTAAAATGAAAAATTACTATTTATTTCATGCAATAATTTATTTTTCAGTTATATATCTAATATTACAACATGTGAAATGAAACCATAATCATATTACATCATATCAAAGTGCACATACCATAATAAAATTTCATAAAAGTTACAACTAATATGTCATTCCAATGATGTAAAACATGCAACAATTCTAATAAACGTTAGTAAAATATGCCAGCATTTGGTGGAAGAGGAAGAAAGATGACTGGAACTTTGGAGGCCCATCATAATGGATTTCAGTATTCAACCATGAGAGCAAAAGGGATCTGATATCATGTATCAAAACATTAAGCATGCATTCTTCTAGCTAGTGGATAAGGAGATGATTACTTTGCTTCATTTTCATTTGCATAACCATATCATGGTGTGAACCAAGAAGAACGAGGATTTCCAGTTTTATGTGGAGGTAATGGATGTGGTCCAAACTCTAGGAGGGGCAAGAAGGTCAATGTATGATCTTGATGAAATTGAGGAAAAACAACAAGAGAGGGACAGGAAAAATAAAATCAATGCAGAGTTTCAAGGATTTGTCAAGTGAGTAACAGAGCTATGGAAGCAGCCTCATCTAAAAGATTTTTAACTAGAGTTTGATATACCATTTAGAAAGCTTAGTTTTCATGGAGTTCCTTTCAAAGCGTCTGCTTTTATTGTTCCTATAGTAAACTGTTTGATAGAGTTGGTGGAATTACCTTTCCTAGTAATCACTATTAGTGAGATTGAGATTGTTAACCTTGAGAGAGTAGGACTTGGGGAAAAGGCATTTGATATGGCTATTGTTTTCATCCTATACAACCATTGCAACAAAAGTTAAGCTAGCATCAAATAACCAACAATTTTGAAAATAATATGAAAACTTTTAGTTGCTGCTATGTTAGGAATAAAATAAAAGGAAACAATGTTCCTTCCAATGGCTTGATGATTGCAAATGAGGATTCATGATGAAATTCAATCTTATTGGGTTAAAATCTCTTTTTTTTTTTCTGAAATAGATCTATATAGAACTTAAATGGAAATAGATACAACCTATCCTCATGTTGGTACCCATATGAAACTCATCTCGTGCTCCCTTTTGTCATCATTTGACTTTTGATCGTGTATCCATCCAATCAATTGTGGTTCTTGTAGTTAGTTTTTTAAGTCATCTTGTCATTTTCTTTTCTTTGCTAAGATAGAGAGAAGTGATCAGTAACACTTGTTTGATAAAAGATGACATTTAAATAATAGTATGCAAGAGAAAAAAACAATGAAGTTCTTGGTTGGTGTTGACTACAATGAAAGAAAGAGGACTATGGAATGGCTAAGGCATGAGGTTTGAATTAGAAATACTCTTTTCCCTTGTCACATTTTTTTTTTGGCCCAGCCATCATGAACCAAGAAGACCAAGGATGTCCAGTTTTATGTGGAGGTAATGGATGTGGTCCAAACTTTAGGAGGAGCAAGAAGGTCAATGTATGATCCTGATGAAATTGAGGAAAAACAACAAGAGAGGAACAAGAAAAATAAAATCAATGTAGAGTTTCAAAGATTTGTCAAGCGAGTAACAGAGCTATGGGAGAAGCCTCATCTAAAATATTTTTAACTAGAGTTTGATATACCATTTAGGATAAAACATCAATAATGAGAAAATTAACAAAAAATCAAAAGTGAATAATACATAATCTATGTTGTAAAGTTAAAAAGTCTTACAAAAATACATATAAAACTCCAAAACATTTTCCATTTGTTCTCTAAAGTTTAGTCCAATCAACCAAAGCAAGAAACATATATCTTATTACTATTTAAATCAAAAGAAGATAACTGCTATACAATTCAAAACATCAACATATGAGCTAATTTGTTAAAGTACCTGTTCTCCTTCAAGTATTGATTCCTTGATAAACTCAATTTGGTCCTCAAATACTTACATGTCACAAGTTTCAAAGGAGTCTATCATGAGAATTTGACCATGACTATATGTAACAATCTAAAACATTCATAATCAAAGACAAGTGCTTTACAAATTCTGCTACACATTGATGCATTCTTCATGCTAAAATGAGTGTTTAGAGCTATGATAACCAAATTCGTGTCTTG
This sequence comes from Sequoia sempervirens, assembly GCA_007258455.2. Taxonomy (NCBI): domain Eukaryota; kingdom Viridiplantae; phylum Streptophyta; class Pinopsida; order Cupressales; family Cupressaceae; genus Sequoia; species Sequoia sempervirens. Next base: position 240,715 of record VDFB02268944.1, on the reverse strand, counting down.
AGGGAATCTCACTGTCTAAGGAACAAGTCAAAGTGCCTTGGAGCAGCAATAGCATTCAGTATCGACCATATTTGAGACAAAATCGCATTCATTTTTGTCGCATGACGTGTTTGAAGTCATTAACGATGTTTTGAGGGCTTTTCTAATTTTATGCAATGACTTCTTCTCTTTGAGAATCTTTGAAATGGTTTTAGATTTCTATCTTTGGCATGGATGTTTGAATTTGGAGTGGAATTTTTGGAGTTATGCAGCCTTTGAAGAATCAAGCATGTGTAGAGGCATGAAGTGTTGAGTGTGTCATGATGCTACAGGTGCTAATTACTTAAAGGAAAAATGAAAAAAACAAACATTTGTTTTACATACCAAGCTATTTACTTATAAAATATGGGAATGGCAGATGTGCTAATTGATATTTCTCCAGCCATATTCATTACAAACCATGATCAAATGCTAGGTAAGCTATTATCGTAAGTATAGAAAAGGAAAAATGAAAAAACAAACATTTGTTTTGCATACTAGCTGCCCCTTGTTTGATTTTCCACATAATGTGAAAATGAATTTCTCTGTAGATATAAAAGTAATGCCATGGTAATTGTTTGGCTCCACAACATAAGAAATTTGTTTGAAAAACTTTCTCAGCCACATAATTTTCATGAGTTCCAAAATCAGAAATCTAATACAAAATTGTTCACTTGACCTTGAAGCTTCAATTAGTATGCTTATAGGATTTTATGTTGTGAAAATATATTCTAGTGGCTTAAAGAAAATAGTGAAAAACTGAAAGAATTTATGTTGATCCATTTTTCCAACACAAACCTGTACAAAACATATTAATATCTTGTTAAGATTGTTCCACCCAACACAAGAAAGCTTGGATTCCTCTTTTCACCAAGAGAAAGCCAAAGCCTTCACCTACTCATGTAAACATAAGAAAAATTTATTGTCAACCAGTCAATTACTTAATAATAACTCACTTTCTAGCAACACATAAACATAAGAAATGTATAACTTCATAAAAGATTATTTATGGGGAAATTTCAAATTAAAAAGAGGTGTACTTTATGTTGGTGCAAGGAGCTTGATGGATTAATCCTCACCCTTTATTGTAAACTCAATTACTTGCCTCTCTATATAAATGCAATCACTTTCTCTTGTAAAAGATAAGGAAGGACTAAAAAGAAAAATAATTGTTGAAACAATGCCAATTTTTTTTAATCAATACAAATAGAAGTTCATTTGTTGCTACTGTATGAGTTTGTTTAATTGGTTGGATGTGGTTTTCATGGTTCATTTTACCCTTTTGATTGTTTAAGTTTCATTTATGATTAATTATTCAGATTGAGAATGCAGATTAGCGAGAAGACTCTTTCCACATGTTGAGTTTTAGGTTTCATTTTGCTAACACAAAAGTGGATTTTTTTTGTTTCGGTCTACTATTGATTTTGAGCTTGATATCAGGGGTCAACAGTAGCTAGATCAGTCTAATTTGATGGAAAAACAAGAAAATATCAACCCAACAAGTAACGAAAAATCATGGATAGTAAAGAAGGAAGTTATTCCAATTGATATGAAAGAGTTACAATCTAATTTTTTGAAGGTAAATGATCAAAATCTTGATTGTACCATTCTAATACATCACCATAATTAGTCATATCAGGCTTGTACGATTGTTTTAAAGGAGTCTCAATATTATCTAAATAGTGAAAATCAAGGTGATATAATGTTATGAGGTGATATTGACAACAGTATATAGGTCTAGTAATACAAGTGGAAAAAGACCAACCTAGAAGATGAAGAAGGTATTGTGAATGGCCACAGCCATGAAAGGTTTTCAAAACCCCAAAAATAGTAAACAAAATGTAGGAAAGTTCTCCATTCCATAAGTATTATAATTTTCTATCATGGGTCGAGCCTAAAACTAGGTTATCTTCTATTGAAAATGAGGAAATAAAATGGTATGGCCGCAGCCTGGGTAGAGGAGCACACTTTTTCTTTTGTTTCCACATAGAGGACAAAATTTTTCTTTCAAATCATGCTCAAATTGAGCTCATTTAAGAAGAGAATACACAGGATGAAAGCATAGAAACTCACCCAGTTTTTGTGTAAAGAGAGGAACCATCAAAACTTGCGTGCATGTGACCTTCAAAACTCAAGCCAAGCACATCCATGGTGGCCCAAGGTAATGAGATATCAATAGAGGAAATGAACATAGAAAAATGCATCATAAATTCACTCATGGTCGTGGCCTAGAGGCCCTAAAGCCTTCAAAAATGGAGTTGAAATGACCTAGAACAAAGAAGAAACAACTTACCATTAAGTTCTTGAAGGAAATCGACACCAAATCAACATAGCAGTGCATAAAATGTTTTATTTTCAGGCTCAAACCCTAAGTTTCCATGGCGGTTGTGTGCCAAGTTCTCCAGAAATGGCAAAGTGCAAAATGAGACGAGAAATGTGGAAGTTTGATGTTTTGTGGTTAGGGTTTCATGTTGCCCTAGCTCGCCATTATATTTTTATCACATTGATTTACAATTAAAGTGCCTTGACTAATACTTTAGCTCATCGTTCCTAGGTTGTTCTATGTCATGGGTTTTCCTATGGTTTTGAATAAAAACCATATAATTTCATGCCTTAGTTTCTTTATGATTTTTATAGAAAATCAAGATAGGTATTATACTTGGTTGCAAGGGGCATTTCCCCTCAACCCCACTGGGGGTGCTGCCCCCAAACCCCCACGAGGGGCGTTGCCCCTTGACCCCGCTAGAGGTGCTACCCCTAGACCCCCACAAGGGGTGTTGCCCCTTAACTCCATTGGGGGTGCTGCCCCTTGACCCCACTAGGGGCGTTGCCCCTTGACCCCATTGGGAGCATTGCCCCCCAACCCCCACAAGGGGCACTATCCCCAAACCCCTGTGAGGGGCACTGCCCCCTTGACCCCACTAGAGGCATTGCACCTAGATCCCCACAAAGGGCACCACCCCTCAACCCCATTAGGGAAATCAATCTAATACTTGAGATTATGGCTACCGCATCATCTAGGACCTATCTTAGACACATTCATAAGAAGGATGCAGGATCCTTTGAGCCATAGAATTCTAGTTATTGTTTTGAATCTTTTGATATTTCATATTTGTTTGGAACATTTGATGTCATGGATTTCATATTCGATGATTTTTTTATACATTCGAGTCTTTGACTATATATCTAAGTGTGTTATTTCCTTGAGCAGCTCAGCTACAATTTGTGTTTATAACTTTATACTTATATGATCAATATATACTTGTGCTAGTGATGAGGACCTTGATTGGGTTGACCAGGTAGATAGAGAGGTTGAGGCTATAGCCATGATAGAGGAGGAGGCTAAAGCATGAGAAAACACATCCACAACTAATTATGTTGGTGAGGGTGGCATGGATTCATAAGCAGAGACTATGGTTGCAGTTGCTACATCATCTAGGACCCACCTTAGATGCCTTCGTAGGAAGGATGTAGACTCCTTTGAGCCATAGAATTGTAGTTATTGTTTTGATATTTCATATTTGTTTGGAACATTCGATGTCCTGGATTTCATATTCCGTGAGTTTTGTATACATTTGACTATATTTATATATCTAAGTGTGTGTTATTTCCTTCAACAATTCAGCTACAATTTATGTACTTTATACTTATGTGATCGATGTATACTTATGAATGTGATCAAATTTGCTTCTATTTAATGATGTCATTGTGTCTTTAAGGTTTATTCAATAAAGTGTGCTTGAAACAAGTTTTAAATCCTTAAAAATCTCTAAATTTCTAGTGTTTTTTCATTTTGTCAAGTTTGCGCCAAGTTTGGGCTCTGAGTCCTGAGTCTTGAGTCGAGTCACCCTGGCCGAGTTCGAGCTGAGTCCAAGTCTCATTACTATGATTTAAATAAAACTAAAATGAATATGAATTAAATATATAATTTAATCATTAAATTGTGATTTTAATTATTATAATTTAAAAAAATTGTGTGATTATGATTGTGATATTACATTAGATTCCTTGCACCCTAAGATTTTTTTTAATTAAAATAGATCTACCTCTTGATTTCTTCCAAACCATTCATATTATTATTGTGAAAAATAAATTATAAATAATGATTAATATTCAACATATAAATTTTATTATTATTTATTTATTTTATAATATTTACAAATTAAATATTACAATTTTTAATTGAAAAGAAGATAAAAATTCCATTTAATTCAAATGCTATTAAATCTCAAATTTAAGATCATACTATTATCTTCATATTATCCTTTAAAAACATTTTTTTATCTTTTACTCAAAAATCTTAAACATGCAAAAATTTGTAGATGATTGAATGTAGAAATGAGGTGTATTATGCCATAAAATGTACAAAATCCGAGATGTAGTTGAATTTTTATGCCCTTGTAGTCACACCAAGGGTATAGGGTTGAGGGTCCAATGTATAGGGTAGAGGGTATAGGGGTTGAGAGATTAGGGTTTAAGGGTTGAGGGTTGAGGGTTAAGGGTAGAGGGTAGAGGGTTGAGGGCTTAAGGGTTGGGGGATTAAGGGTTTAGGGTTGATGGATTAGGGTAGATATTTTACTTGGGTTTAAGGCTTTAAGGGTTGAGGTTTGAGGGTAGAGGGTATTGGGTTGAGGGTAGAGGGTAGAGGTTGGTTTAAGGATTCAGGGTTTTAAGGGTTGAGGGACGTTGAGGGTTTAGGGTTTAGGGTTGAGTGTTTATGGGTTGATGGTTTAGGGTTGAGGGATTATGGTAGAGAGGGAGGTTCAATGGATGGAGCAAGGGATGGAGGGAGAAGTGAGATAGATACAAGGAGAGAAGAGGAGGGAGGGGAAAAGATATATATATATATATATATATATATATATATATATATATATATATATATATATATATATATATATATATATATATATATATATATATATATGAGGTTTGAGGATCCAATATAGGGTGGAGGGTTGAGAATTGAGGTATAGAGTTCAGGACCTATAGGGTTGATGGTTTAGAGTATTGGGTTGAGGGTATAGGGTTGAGGGATTAGGGTTGAGGGTAGAGGGTAGAAGCAAGGTTTAAGGGTTTAGGGTTGATGGTTGAGGGTTGAGGGTAGAGCATTTAGGGTATAGGTTTGAGGGTATATAGTTGAAGGATTAGGGTTGAGGGTCCAATGTATAGGGTAGAGGGTATAGGGGTTAAGGGTTTAGGGTTTAAGGTTGAGGGTTAAGGGTTGAAGTATTAGGGTTGAGGGTTGAGGGTTGAGGGATCTTTTGATGCAAGTGAAATGTAGGCAAGCAATTGAAGGCCAGTGAATATTAGGGAAGTATTTTTTGTTCTAACACCCCTAATCCCTTAACCCTTGATCCCTACTAGATCAAAACAATTAGGCGCTAAATTAGGCACTAAATCTCATGTTAAATTTGGTGCTAAACCCGATGCTAAACTCGGTGATAAACTCGATGCTAAACCTAACACAAAACCTGATGCTAAATCAAGCGCTAATTAGTGCCTAATTTAGCACCTACTTGGCGCTAAATCTGGCACTAAACCCGATGCTAAACCCAGCGCTAAACCCGGTGCTAAACCTGGCACTAAACCCAGCACTAAACTCGACACTAAACCTAATGCTAAACCTGACGCTAAACCCGGTGCTAAACCTGGCACTAAACCCAGCGCTAAATCTGACGCTAAACTGGGCGCTAATTAGTGCCTAATTTAGCGCCTACTTGTTTTGATGGCACAAAAAATGGCAAAAATAGCCCATCCCGATAAATAGCACCAACATTTTCAAAAAATTGGAGAAAAATACATTAAAATAGTGGGTGGAAGCAAAAAAGGGAGCTAATCACAAGGATTTGTTGTAGTGTAAAAATCTCGAAAACCTGTGTATAAGTGCATATACCTAGGAACCATAAAATGCATTATTTGATTTACAAAATTCAAGGATTTGGAACCAAATTTTTATCTTTAATATTGGTTTAATTTCTAACATGATTAAGGGATTTAAATATGGCTAATGGAAGTGATGTAAATTTTGTGAATGCAGGTTTGACAAATGGTGAACCACGACGAAGATGCAGACATGTGGGTAAATCAAACTCATGGATGAATCTAACAACATTAAAGCAAGAGAGATACATGATTAAGAAGTAGGTAGGTGGAGAAAGTGTTCAATGCAGAGGTGCAAATAATCAGAGAAGTGAAAATTTAGGTTTTCTTTGGCAACTAACATAATATCGAGTTTCTTCATTCTGCATCAGCAAATGTGTTTCCCAAACTCGAAACTTGATGGCAGCTCCGAGAACGGATTTGAATATCTATCTTACATCTATTTGATCACACTAAATATACAGCTTACATTCACCTAATCACTCTGAATATCCAGCTTATTCCTACATTTTGAAGACACAAGAAGACCTGACATACATTTTCCCATTATGTCAAATATTTCAACTATGGAGAAAAAAGTCAAAATTCCCTTGACTTATTTTTAGAATGGGGAAAATATCTTCTTGTTCCAACTATCTTTTGTGCCACATGCTATGCTATGATTGGATTAGTTTTACTTAGCCATGTGCTTTTGAAAATCTTTTGGGGCCTTTTGTTTTATAAAAGGCCGAGTCATTCATTTTAAAGCGTCAAAATTTGTTGAACTTGGTAGACATAAGATTGGTATTTTACAAATTTTATCTCTATTTCATGTTTTTTGTTCAATTCCGGCCTAAAATCTTGTATGTTCCATAAAAGTTGCTAATATCAAAGCTAATTTGAAAGCTATTTCCTGATACTGAGTCTTACATAGCTAACTATTTATTCATATCATAAAAGCCAAGGTGTTGCACCGGATTTGGGTGCATATTGACACAATTTGATGGTAAATAGTCATTTTTCTTCTCTAAACTTTTGGCATCATTTTATGCATAGTCATGAAGTAATTTGGTGAAGTATAGAATGGTTTTGCTTTGATTTAGTTTATCTCTTGGTGTATACATAGATAATAACTAGGAGACCTTAAATTTTAGGATCTTTAATGTTTATCTATAATTAGATGTTAGTATTTTCTTACAAATGGTTTGGATTCATGAAATGTTTCCAACAAATAATTTGGATTTGTGAAATTATGGAGTAATACATGTTCAATCTGCTATATCTTTATGTTTCTCTACTTGGTACAACTATCATTCAACTTCAAAACCATAGGCCCCTCATGATTAATAGTAAATTTTGCACAATGAACCCTGAGTGAACCTAGTGTGTTAAGACCTGACATTCCCAAGCCTTGGGATAGCTAAGATCATCTTTAACCAAAAAAAACTTAGTGATTCTTTCAAGATAGATAGGTTCTTCTATTCATTTGAGAAAATATTTATCTACATGTTAGTGTGTGTAACATCCATGTCAACACAACCATACAAAAAATGATATCCTAAAGGTCACCATATATGTGAAACATGGGCTAAAAAGGAAAATGTTTGGGATTTCATGAACAAGGAATAATAGAGCCACTGCAACAAAAAATAAATTAGGGTCACTGAGGGCTTGGGTATGGTTCATCTAAAAATATTCCTTTGGAATTCAAGTGTATCCTTACTAAAGTAGCCAAAGATTTTATTGTTCCTAATAGTACCAACAGGGGAACCTATGAAGACTCTTTTGAACATATTTTCAAATGATTCTAAGACATGAAAATTAACACCATCACACCTACGCCATCCACTTCCATCGATATTGCACTCATCTACCCTAACTTAATAGATTGGGACCAACAAGTACCTCTTGGTCTTGACACAATATAGAACAATGAGGACATTACCAATATTATGGGAAATCGAGAACACATACACTTGGGAGATCATAAATTAGGATTTTATATTAGGTGAAATAATGTTGCACACTTTGAAGATTAGGTCAATTTCCTTATTTTTAAAAATAAATAATTTTTTCCTAGTGAGAACCTCGATGAGGCATTTTTGGACTATAAAAAAGTAGAAACAAAAATATGGATCCTCTAGTGAATGCCTCTTTGATGTGATAGAATATGAGGCACTTGACCTAGTACCTCATTATAAAGATAAATATGCAATACTAGTTGAAGAAAAAAGAAACAAATTATATGAGAATTGAAGAGAAGCCTAAGATCACTTTCATGGACCCATCACTCACCATTGAAGAAAAATAAGATATAACATCCTTCTTGGAGAGGATATCTCATAACTTTGCATGGTCTTATTCAAATATTCCAATATACTTGACCAATCATTAGTAGTATACCACTGGGTAGGATATCTTGATGCTAAACTAGTAAATAAAAAACTAAGAAAGATGCATCCACAAATCACCCTCCTAGTAAAAGTAGATTTACAAAAACTTCTAGAGGTAGGATTTATTCATCCTATTGATTACCCAAAATGGGTCTCCAATATTGTACTAGTCACAAAGCCAACTAGGGGCATCAGTAATTGTACATATTTCAAAAACCTCAATAAGGAAAATCCAAAATATAATTTTTTATTGCCTAATATTGATATCATAGTTGACCTAATAGAAAGACATGGTATTCTCTCATTAATGGACAAGTTTTCAGGATATAACTAGATAAAAATAGCTGCTAAAGATCAACATAAAATTGTTGTCATCACTCCTTGGGGTACCTTTTGTTACCAAGTAATGCCCTTTGGACTAAAAAATGTGAGGGCTACATACCTAAGATCTATGACTGTGATATTCCATGATTTATTCCATGAAATAATGGAAGATTGTGTTGATAAATCAACATGTAAAATAAAACTATTTTAAGGATCTAAAGAGAATAACCTAGAGAAAATAAACCTAGTCATGTGTTGACTATATCATGCTAGAAAATGTGAATTTAGGTGTAAAATATATTGTTTCTTGTAATTGAGTCTAGGTAGATTTTACATTTTAAAACCCAATCCCTTTTGCGACCAATAAAGACATGATATTTTTTGTAGTGTATATATCTATGCTTAGCCTCTTTACACCCTTCTACTGTTCATTTTGACTTGTTTTTATACTAGAAAAAATTCTTTATATTGATTTAATGTGTGCTTAACTTTTATCTTTTTAATTATCTCATTGTTTAATTTAGGTTGGCCATTACAACATAGCATGCAAAGCACAATAAAACTTATATTGGTCATGGAACTATGGCAAGAAGAACTAATTATTGATCAAGTTGGTTTTGTAACATAGCTTCTCTAGAGTTTGAAGGTAGGCTAAAGTCCTAAGAATGATCCATTATATCTCTTAAGAGGTGATCAAAATAAGATCAAATAGCCAAATTATATTTAAATTAAAAAACATCTCTTGGCTAGGTTAGAAACTTGTGAGTTGTAAAGGCTAGGTTCAAACGAGTGTCCATAACATTATACCTTCACTTTGGGATCTAGGCCCATGAATTATCCTTGACTTGATCTATGGATAACACACTCTATGTAGTTATTTGTTTCTCATCTTTATATTGTATTTGTTTATCAACCTTCTACACTTCTACCTCATGCTCCCCTTATGTTTAGATATGAATCCCAATCATTGTGTACTCTCACTTGAGATTAGTTGATGTTATTTTTCCCTTTCCTTCAACATTTTTTCTCTTGTAGCAAGTAGTTTTATAGACAATTAGCTAGTACATTATAAAAATGGCAATATGTGGGATAGAGATATTGACTAGGATAATATTCATTGATAAAACGAATTCTACCTTAAAATAATTTGTATAGATAATACATGTTAGGAAAGTGTAATATTTAATTACAATCCTAAAGTACTAATGTTGCATCTCCAACAATCTTGGAATAGGTACATGGGCATCCATGTTATTGCTCAAGATATTATTACTTTCCTATTAATTCTCCTTCTTCACTTGAAATATCAATTATAGTGACATTCATAAAGGACCTAAAGAATTACTGAAAGGAAGCAAGGTACATAAAAATTCTTCCTAAACTAATAATAAAGGAGAGCATTGTGTTAATTTACGATCTTATCAATTACAAAAAGGAGAAACACACATAAACAATAAACAAATCATACCATAACACAAATGTACATGGGGAAACCATTTTGGGAGAGAAATCCTACACTCCAAAGAAAACCAATGTATTATTTAATAATCAAAGAATAGTTACAATACATTTGTAAAGAAATCCTTTACAAGAGTATCACCAACCAAATATTTGAAGTAATTCTGACAATATAACAATACCTACAAACTTACTATCAACACCTTCATTTCAAGAAGCATATAAATAGGAAAGGTAGTACATGAAACCATAAAATGGTAATTACAAACAAATAAGAGTAATTACAAAAAAATAAGATAATACCATCCAAAAGGTGGCACCCAAATACTTAGTTAGAATACAAAAACATAAATTTCAAGATTAGTTCACAAGCTAAAAATAGCATAATCTTTCCACTTTTCATAAGTACATGATAATCCACTCACCAACATGGACATTATATTTTGGCTTCATTATATACATTCAAATAATTTTTATGATGTGTTGTAACATGCATCGTAATTTAATAAACTAATATAACTCACTCTTACAACTCTTTTTTTCCCTATTTTTGATAAAAATGACAAAGCCACTATAATATACTGATATAAAAAAAAAAAATTACATCATAGTGCAAAATTTTCATTACAACTCTTCCAAAAATATATTTTTCCCTAGCTAAGGGAAGAATAGAAGAATCCAAAATAAACCTGAATCATAACGTAAGAATATTAGAAAAATAAAGAAAGAAATTGAACCATGGTCATATAGTACAACTTTCACTAGAACAAGCCAAATTAGTCATATTTTTCTCTAAGGGAAGAATAGAAGAATCCAAAATAAACCAGAATCATAATGTAGGAATATCAGAGAAATAAAGAAAGAAAATAGAACCATAATCATATAGTACAACTTTCGCTAGAGCTAACCAAACCAGTCAGAGTAGAATAGACAAGATAATTTGTGTGGGGAATGTCTTCTAACATGTTTGAAGAGAAATTGTATTGCATTAAACATATTATAGGCTTGCATAAATAAGGTCTCAACAATCAAAGGTGTCATTTTGTCGATAAAACCACCCATAAAGGTTGAACCAAAAATTGTATGCCTCTAACATTGCATCTAATCCATAGAAAGAGAAGAAGATAAATGGTTGAATGTAATTCAAGAAATTTGACCATTTCACTACACCAAAGGACATCCATAAAGTTGGAGATAAATGCATAAATAACTTCAAACAGGTGGGAATTATTATTTTTATGCACCCACGTGTGGCCAACAATAGATCTAATGGAATTTTCAACTTGCGGATACAGAATGATGAAAGTGCAACTCATTTTTCTTGTCCAAGGGAAAATAATCTCTTCGTTAGTGAAATATAAAACTGAGAAATAATCACCTCAATTGTAGAATAGAGATGTGGTAAATGTAGTGGTCTCAAAGGAACTCGAGTCCTCAAGGCACAATGCTTGAGGCTAACCCTTTTAGAGACTAGCATGTCCTATGCATCAAAGGCCAAGGTGCATGAAGCTACTCAACCAGTAGGTTGCCTTGCACTCAGGTGCAAGTGTATTCCGGTTGCCTTTCTACAAGATCGGCTCATTGAGTTGGTCCCAGGGGACATAGGAATAGTCCCAAGCTGCACTCATAAACCAATGTGCCACTCCCCACAAGGTGAGTGTAAAGTCAGACCCGTAAAGGGGATGCAATGATCGCACCACTAATATGGTGCACCCCAAGCCACATCCTTAACCAAATGTGCACCAAGTCAGACCCTTTGGGGGATGCCAAGTCTGAACGAGACTTGCATGGATCCAAGTTGGAGTCAAGAAGTAACTGATGAGCCAAGTCTTTGGCACATTTTGATCATACTTTTATAAATACTTTGTTGTTTTTATTATGCTAAAACAAACATTCAATCTATTTAAGGGATAGATATAGAACTTTTTATGACTTAAATATGATGAGTATATTGTGATAAGAAGTCCCATGATTATTACCTTTAATGTTTTATTAGTCTAGTAAATACTTTATGGTTTTGTGTGATCATAAACCTTCCTGCAGCCTCCACTACCAAAACTTCCTGTAGCCATATCTGAAACAATGTTTGCCTTAGTCTAATACTTAATTAATGAATGAATAAAGTAATGGATTGTCTTAAAGGATGAACGTGTTGAGCTAACCTTCTTCCTTAGGAAAATATGGCGAGATATTTTGCAGGTACCATGATTGAAGGAAAGGAATTCAATTTCCACTTGAAGAATTGAAGACCAAATCCATAAAGACTGGTTCAACAGCAAAAGATGAGGAGACAGTTTCAACTCATCCGCCATGTAGGGAGAGTGTTCTGAAAATCTAGGCCAGTCATCTTGGTGGTGCATGAATCCAAGATGATGGCGCTTTAAGAATGCTCAACTAATTTGACTTAGTTCTTCATTGTCATTCACCTCTTTACTTAAGTTAGTTAAATGTAATAAATTCCTCCCATTTTATAAGGGAAGGTTGGTTAGTAGTTAGGATCAGTTTTCAATAAATAGCCCATTCTCCTTCAGAGAAGGGGCTAGAAAAAATCACTTTTGTAATACACTTTCAGTTTTAGAAATTCAGCCAAGAGATTGTGCCATGTACTTGTTTGCACTTAATCAATAAAGCTTATGAAGTTTTTTGCCTAATTTGTTGTCTGCTTTTGGCACTACCTAAGGGGGCCCACTTAGGGAACTGTCCATACTTTTATTCTGCAAGATAGAATAGCTACATTTTCCTTCATAGAAGTTAATGTGATTGTTCCTGTAGCTGGCGGAAACACAGAGCTATCAACTGTTCCTGCAGCCACTAGAGGCAAAATAGGTTATCTTACGAGTTTTTCATTTCCAAGTAAAGTTAAACAGTAAATTTGTTTCCAGTACTTAAATTCTAGTACAAGGCATTTTAGGAATCATGTATGTCTAGAAGGGTGATTAGTGCATATCTTATGCTATCCCATTTCAAGTTTACATCCCTGGGTTGATAATTAAATGAGGTTCTTTAGTAGGTCATGACTGCCAATTGTGATGTCCAATCCCTAAGTAGAGGAATTCATGATTCCTAGTTGTTGAGCTAATTAAAGAACACTACATTTTTGGCACTGTTGCCGGGGATGGTGTCAAACTAAGAACCTATTATAGGCATGCTAGTAAAGAGTTTAAGATTTCATTCTTAGTACTTTTAGTTTAGAATTTTGCATTCCAGCATCTCCTTAGTTAGTTTACTTTTACTGTATGCATAGAAGAAGAGACCAATTTGGAAGATTCCTTCTTGGGAGCATAGATATTGAAGAGATTGAACTGAACCTATTCCAAGATGACTCATATCTGGATGTTGGCCAAGGCTTAGTTACTTCATCTTCTTCCTCTGATTCCTCTGAACTAAGCTTTAACCTATCCGAAGAAATAGAATCAAATAATCCACTTGCTCTTGTAGTTCATCAACCAGGAGCTAATCCAAGAATACAACCAAGAATGGCAAATCCTATTTTTCCATTTCCAATCCCTAACCTACATGGCAATAATAACCTCAAGAACATCCCTGCCTCTTTACTGCCAAAGTTCTATGGACTTATTACTAAGGACCCTCATACCTTCTTATTTGAATTATGAAATCCTTTGTAGAAGCTATGACTATAAAACCTCATAACACAAGCTGAAATTGTTTCCCTCTACTCTAAAGGAGGCAACTTTGAGATGGTTCATGGGATTGGGAAGCAATGTATCTAACACTTGGGATCAAATGAAGACTCTGTTCTTGAGTAAATATAAAGAGTATTGTAGAGGAAATTATCTGAGAGGAGATGACATCTTCAAAATTTCACAAAAGGAGGATGAAACCTTGGAGGATTATGTGTCAAGATTCTTGTTTAGCGTGTAAAAAAATACCCATCATGAGCTGAATGAGGAATCTCAAAAACTTCTCTTCTTAAGGGAAGTCAATGATAGTTGTATGGAGGCTCTTGACCTCATGGCAGGAGGTGATGTCACCCAAAGTGATTTGGATGATATCAAGAAAATCTATCTCAATTACTCCAGAGTAGCTGAAAAGAAGGGAAGGGGGTTTAGACCTTCTATAAAAGGAAGTGGCTCTGGAGTATCTAAAGTGGAGATTACCAATCTCTTGTCTGACTTCAAGCAGGATATCATCAATGATGTAGCTACTCAACTAGATACTATGCAAGCTAGAAGGAAGAAAGAGGAAGTTGAGGCAATGTTAGTTGAATATTGCCCCCTATTGCCGACAAAAAAAGAAAGACTGTTGATGCAAAGCAGTGGCCAATTTGGAGGTATAACATCTCCCTACTGAGTTCAAAACCATTGAAGGAGAGGAGAAAGTGTTCTTTGTTGCTCAGTGCAGGCCATGGGCCCCAAGAAAAGGTATGCCTCAGGATCCTTTGCAAAATTTTGGTTCATATAATAGTCAATGGAAAAACCAGTACCCTCCAAACTATGGGCCATACTCCCAACCTCAGTGGAATAACCCTTGGCTAAATGCCCAACAAAACTATTGGAATTCCTCACAAGGGAATTGGCAATCACCACAACAAAATTAGTGGCAGCCTCCGCAAGGGAATTGGTAGTAGCCTAACCAATGGAGAGGAGGCCAGCAATGGTCAAATCCACCCACTGGTTTCCTGCAGCAACCGCAACAGCAATCCATTATGCCACCTCCTGCAACTAATCAAGGTCAAAATCCAAAATCAACCCAACTACCTGCTCAGGCAGCACCTAATCCAAATAACCAACAATTGCAGCAGCAACAGCAAGTCTATTTTGTTGATCCTAATCATCAGCCTGCCTATGCTCTTAACTTGAATAATATCAATTTACGTTCAGGAACCATGCTACCCACACCATCTCCTCCCATAATCTCAGAATTGCCATTTGAAGAGATTGGCCAAGAAGAAGATACCAATGACCAAGCCCAACCAAATGAGCCAGTTCAGATTTCATCATTACCTTAGCCATATGATAAAGTGTCCCCTCCTTTCCCACAAAGGTTGGAAGGTGAAAATGTAAAAAAACAAGAGGAACCTACCTTTGACATCCTTGACCAGCTAAAACATATGTGTGAAAATTCCCTTGTTCCAAGCAATCAAAGAAGTACCTATCTATGGCAAGGCCATCGAGGCATGTTTGAAGAAACTGGGGAGGAAAAAGAAAGACCCTCAAACTGTCCATGTCATACTCTCTGACTTAATGCTAGGGAAGCTTAGCATCCCAAAATATTCGGATCTAGGAAGTCTTGTTGTGGAGATCAATGTTAATGGGTTGCAAATTAAGAATGCTTTAGTAGATCTTGGTGCAGCTATCAATGTCATGACAAAGGACCTAGTTGTAAAACTTAATATTTCAGACCTAAGGGCTACACCTACAATATTATAGCTTGTTGATAGCTCGACTGTCAAACCTGATGGGGTAGTTGAAGACCTGGTAGTCACCTTGGATTCCTGGGAGTACCCTGCTGACTTTATGGTCTTATCTCCAAAGGCATCATTGGGGGGATACCCTGTCATACTAGGAAGGCCTTGGTTGGCTACTATTGATGCTTGCATTGGTTGTAGGTAGGGTAACATGACAATATCTGATGGATATAGCACAAAGAAGCTTACCCTCTATTCTCCATCCCTGCCCCAACTTGAGTCTAGAGAGGTTGTTTGGCCAGATTTGGGAGAAGAGGAGGAAGTGAACTCCGTGGCCAATTTAATGATGATTACCAGAGATCCTTTCATTGCACAACAAGAAGAAGAAGATATATTGTACAATATCCTGCTGAATAACTATGGTACTCAATACTTTCATTGTGAAAAAAATCCATGTTCCTTGTAGACTATTCTTCTTCCATCTACATCAGCTCATTATCCTGCAGCAACTGATTGCTTACACACCTTACTACCCCATGAGGTAGACATGTCATTTTTGTCTGAAGTATCTATGGTAGACTTAACCCTCCCAAGTTGAGGTAGCTGCAGGAAAAACCTTGAGCATTAATAAAAACCTCAACAGTGAGTAACAAGAATCTATGATCAAAATGCTTACCAGTCATAAGTCAGCTTTTGCTTGGGAATATGGTGACATGAAGGGTTTAGACCCAAAACTATGTACATATCGCATATACATTAACAGTGAGTTCAGACCTGTCAGGCAGCCTCAAAGAAGAATCAATCCAGCTTTGAGAGAAATTATTAAAGAAGAATTGCAGAAAATGTTAATAGCTAGTTTTATCTACCCAATCTAGAATAGTCAGTGGGTTTCCCCATTGGTTATTGTTTCTAAGAAAGGAGGAAAATGGAGGGTATGTGTAGATTATAGAGAGCCCAACTTGGCAACAAAGAAAGATTACTTTCCTCTTTCGTTCATTGATCAAGTTCTAGATAATTTAGCTAGGAAAAAGTACTTCTCATTTTTAGATGGCTTCAGTGGGTACAATCAAATTAAGATTGCTCCTGAAGATCAAGAAAAGACTACTTTTACATGCCCTTGGGGAACGTTTTCCTATTTAGTTTTGCCTTTTGGTCTCTGCAATGCACCTACAACTTTTCAGAGGGCAGTCATAAGTATCTTCTCAAACATCTCATATGATTGCATGGAAATATATATGGATGACTTTACTACTTATGGTACAATATTTGAGGAAGCTCAATCCAATTTGGAGAAAGTACTATAGAGATGTGAAGATCACAACCTATCGCTGAATAGTCAAAAGTGTTTCATGATGATGCAGGAGGGAATAGTACTTGGTCACCATATTTCTACTGCAGGAATACAGGTTGATCCTGCTAAGATTGAGGTCATTTCTAATCTACCCTTTCCTGCCAAGCAGAAAGAATTAAGGAGCTTTATTGGCCATGTTGGATACTACAAAATATTTATCAAGGACTTCAGCCAAACAGCAGGCCCCTTATACAGTCGGCTGAAGAAAGATGCAGATTTTTCTTAGACTGAGGAATGTGAAAAAAAATTCCTTGATTTAAAAGTCACCCTTACTCAGGCACCTGTTCTGAAAGGACCTGATTGGTCACTTCCATTTCATATTCATACTGATGCATCAGATTATGCCATTGGAGCAGTGTTAGGGCAGAAGGATGGATCAACAGAACATGCACTCTACTATATAAGCAAAAATCTACAAGGGGCTGAATTCAACTACGCTATTACAAAAAAAAATGTTGGCAATCATCTATGCTCTCAATAAATTCAGGCATTAAATCACTGGTTATCAGATATTTGTCCTGATTGATCATGCAGCAATCTAGTATCTCATGAACAAAAGCTCAATATCTAGGAGACTAGCAAGATGGTTATTGCTGATGCAGGAATTTGACATTACAATTGTGGACAAGCCAAGTAAAGCCAATGTGGTTGTTGATTTCCTTTCTAGAATTCAAAAGCAAGATGACTCTGCACTTATTGAAGACTCCTTTCCTAATGAACACCTATTTGCAATCAAAGTTATTCACCCATGGTATGCAGATATAGAAAATTATATGGCCATAGGAAGAACTCCTCAATTCTCCCCTAAGGAAAAAAGATTATTAGCAGAGAAAATTTTTAACTTTTCTTGGATTGTAGATTGCATGTTTTATATAGGGCCAGATCAAGTTATGAGGAGATGTGTACAAGAGGAGGACACTCATGATATACTGCATGCAAGCCATGATGAGTCGTGTGGTGGACATTTTGCTGCCAAAAGAATAGCAATAAAAATTTTAAATACTGGCTACTATTGGCCAACTTTGCATAGAGATGCAGCCAAATATACCAGGAGATGTGACAGATGCCAAAGAATGGGAAGACCAACTCGATCTGATGAGATGCCTCTATTTCCACAAGTTGTCGTTGCACCCTTCGACAAATGGGGACTAGATTTTGTAGGACCAATTGATCCACCTTCCAATGGTAAGTCCTACATCCTTGTATGCATAGATTATGTGACAAAATGGGTTGAGGCTAAACCTAGGAAACATGCTAGGGATAATAAAGTAGCTGAATTCCTCTATGAGGAAATATTTACTAGGTTTGGTGTCCCTAGGGAGATAGTGATAGATCAAGGAGCACAATTCACTTCTACACTTATCACAGCCTTAGTAAATGAATACAATATAAGGCACAGGAAATCAACTCCTTATCATCCCCAGGTCAATGGCCAGGTTGAGGTCACCAATAGAGACATAGACGCCATTTTGACTAAAACTGTAGATTTGCATAGGAAAGACTGGGCCGCAAGGTTACCAGAAGCTATATGGGCCTACCGTACTACATGGAAGATTGCTACAGGATGTACACCTTTTGAAATGGTGTATGGTAAAATAGCTGTGATGCCAATAGAATTCAAATATAAGACTCTAAGAACAACATTAGAAATGGACATGGATTTAACAAATGCACAAAAGGATAGAGTCATGTAGCTTAATGCTCTGGATGAGCTCCACAAGAATGCCCTGTAGCACACTAAGATGATACAAAATCAGAGAATAAGGTGGCATGATAAATACATCAAGGAAAAGAAATTCAAAACAAGAGATTGGGCTCTGCTTTATGACTCACGATATAAGGACAGTCCAAGAAAACTACAAACTAGATTGTTGGGTCCCTACGAGATAGAGGAGGTAATCACCAATGGTGTTGTTCAATTAAGGACCATTGATGAGGTCCGATTCAAGCTGCTAGTCAATGGGCATCGCCTCAAGCTCTATTCTAAACCCATTGACAAGGAAACATTTTTGAGACAGTTCGAAATTGAGCAGGATAGCAGCTATCCTACAACCAAAGGAATTGAGCCTTGGCTCAAATTCCCAGGCCATGCATAAATGTGCATACCAAATCATAATAAAGGGGTTATCTAATAAGATCCCCATTCCATTCATTCACTTCATCCACAATTTGTACTCACTCTCTCTCTCTTCCACATCATCCACCTGTCATTTTCCATATCATCCACGTTTCTCCGTGTCATGTATTGCAATGAAGAAGGAGGCCACATCAGATAATTATGGTGATTCTCTCCAGGTACACTCCACTTCACTTTAAGATTGCTTCAGTTACTTTATTTATTGCATTTAATTTAGTATTAATTAACGTGAATAATTTTCTATATGGTTGCCATTTCCTTCGACTCATTCGCACGATTGAGCACGTTTTTCTATGATATCATTTTGCCACGTCCTTATTCTCGCCACCATAAGCTTGTCCCGTCATTGTCAAGAACCCTCAAACAGCCTTTCCTTCCTGCAATAATGAACCTACATGTATTTCGTTTATCCATGATTACTCTCTCCCTAAAAGATTGTATGATCACGTTGTTCTCCCTATTTTTCTATCACTTTTGAAAAGAGTTTCAAAATTTTTGGTTGAGGGGAGGGACAGAGTGTTGTAAAATTGCAAAAGGGTTCATTAATTGGGTTACAAGAAGTTTTGCAGAAGGGTTCATTAATTTGGTTACAAGAAGTTTAGTTGGAAAAGCCAGGTGAGCATTGCTTAACGCATTTGATTACAGAAAGAAATGGGAGGTCAGCCGATTCAGCATGAGCCTACAGACCATAGCATCCTACTGCAGGATGTGTTGCATGTACCATTATTCAGGCAATATGGGTGGCTCGATTACTTCCTGAAGCTTGGGACTTTTAATACAAACATTGCAGAGGAATTCACAAGGACATTTCATGGTGGGGAAGCAAAATTTAGAGGCATAACAGTCAATGCGTCAATTGATAGAATTGTTGAGGTAACGGGATTACCTCAAGTTGGGGAACCATTTCCCAGAGAAAGAGATGCAAGAAGCGTTAGGGCTGAGTTCACTCAGCCAAATGACCCTCATCTACGGGTAGATAAGCAAGGTGCGCAAAGAATGAGTTTGCCGCAGGACTGGGTGTCACGGGCAGGGTATATCATCAAATACATAACCTGTGAAGGTAGGTTTTCAGTCCTGCATTCTCATCACTTCAAACTTTTGTCTCATTTGCACCATGGATTGTTGATGAATATTCCCGACTTTCTTTATAATTTGTTATCCAATAGTGCTGTTGAATTTAAAAAGGGTAGGGTTAACTCTGTATCTCACCATTGCCTTATTAAATTACTTGTTGAAAAATCTATTTAAGAGGCATCAGGAATGACCTGGGAGGAATTCACGGTCCAATTCAACCCTAAAATTCAAAATGTAGGACCTATGGGTGAACCTCTTACATTTAAACAACGAACCTCACAGTCTGCAGGCTAAATTCAGGAATCATCTGATTCACAGGATGATATTCCTCTTTCTAAAAGAATTTTCAAGCAGCCAGCACAAGGTCCTATCAAAATTCATGAGCCGTCTCCCAAGGATAGGAAAGGGAAGTCACCTGATGTAGCAACCCCTAAACCTGCAAAATGAAAGAAAAAGGAGAACTTATCTATTCATGCAACAAAACCTTCCAAAAAGCATAAAATAGTTCCTACTTCCATAAGAAGGAGCTCTAGGCTCTAGAACCAGGCAGCCCACCAAACACTTAATACTACTCCTGCCACACTGCCTTTAGATCCTTCCAGTCCTAAATTGAGATAAGAAGAACCTGTTATCAAGGAAGTTGTGAGTACACCTGAAGGGGCTAG
Source organism: Sequoia sempervirens (assembly GCA_007258455.2). Taxonomy (NCBI): domain Eukaryota; kingdom Viridiplantae; phylum Streptophyta; class Pinopsida; order Cupressales; family Cupressaceae; genus Sequoia; species Sequoia sempervirens. The sequence continues at coordinate 220,065 of VDFB02268944.1, read as the reverse complement.
CCTGAATAAGTTGGCTGCCATTGCAGAGCAGCTACAGGAAGATATGGAATGTGATGAGAAAGAGGAAGAGACAATTATGTTTCTGTCAGAAGAAGAGCAAGGTAAGGTGGATGTGTTTGAAGAGGTACAGGAGACACCTACAGTGTGCTATAATCATAGACCACCACTCCATGTCACAATTTTTTTTGCAAGAATTGCATGTTTTCAAGAACTTCGGCAATAGTAGACTGCCTCTGCACTTGAAATTGAGAGACTACAAAGGATAATCCAGAACAAGAATCTGGAAATTGCTAACTTGAATGACACTCTCAACCAGATGGTAGAGCTGGTTCCACAACTAATGCAATGTCGTGTACCTTCACCTGTCTATGCAATGTATCTCAAGGAGTTGTATTTGAACTTCCAACTAATTAGAGTCTGGAAGGGTAAGAATCCTTCTTTGGATACCCTTGAGGAATTTCATGAAGCATACAGGGATTCACCTCTGCACATCAGGAACCTCCTGTGTGAATTTTATCTGCACAATTTGGTTGTATCCCAGGATAAGGAATGGAATCCCTTATGTTATGTCAGTGATATTCATATCAGTGCTCTAATCTCCTGGATCACCAATGAAATAAGCAAAGGAGAACAATTTGATAGCCATATGCATGATGAAGTAAATATGCCATTGTCTATAAGAAATGAATCTAGTAATGGAATGGGCATTTACTTTGATTGGAAGAAATTGTGGAGAGATGAAAGAGCCAAGCCACTGATTGAGCCTCTAAGACAAGAGGTATTTTCTCAATACTCCCAAATTATAAACAGTGATTTTAATGCTGCAACCTTGCACATTCAGAACAGATGGGAGCATCTTTCATTTCAATTAAAGAAAGCAGAACCACATACTCCCAATACCTTGTATGTAGCAACTAGAAGGGCAGAGAGGTACATGAGGAATGCTAGCAAAAAGGAGAATTGGTTGCCCTTAGTTATGCAGCCACCTATTCTCCTATGGCCATTATTGGCTATACAGGGGGATAACTGCACTTATAACAGAAGTTCTAAAGATAATAGATGGCAAAGGCTGGAGGCAATGCGAGCTCACTTATGGAGTTTCCAGAATGGTGAATGTGGACAACAACTGATTGCAGATCTAAGAGAGTTTTCCAAATGCTAGACTTGCTGAAGGGTCCAGCAAGTAGTTGGTTGAGGGGAGTGATGAGCCAAGTCTTTGGCACATTTTGATCATACTTTTATAAATACTTTATTGTTTTTATTATGCTAAAACAAACATTCAATCTATTTATGGGATAGATATAGACCTTTTTATGACTTAAATATGATGAGTATATTGTGATAAGAAGTCCCATGATTATTACCTTTAATGTTTTATTAGTCTGATAAATACTTTATGGTTTTGTGTGATCATAAACCTTCCTGTAGCCTCCACTACCAAAACTTCTTGCAGCCATATCTGAAATAATTTTTGCCTTAGTTTAATACTTAATTAATGAATGAATAAAGTAATGGATTGTCTTAAAGGATGAACATGTTGAGCTAACCTTCTTCCTCAGGAAAAGATGACGAGATATTTTGCAGGTACCATGATTGAAGGAAAGGAATTCAATTTCCACTTGAAGAATTGAAGACCAAATCCATAAAGACTGGTTCAATAGCAAAATATGAGGAGACAGTTTCAACTCATCTGCCATGTAGGGAGAGTGTTCCGAAAATCTAGGCCAGTCATCTTGGTGGTGCATGAATCCAGGATGATGGCGCTTTAAGACTGCTCAACTAATTTGACTTAGTTCTTCATTGTTATTCACCTCTTTATTTAAGTTAGTTAAATGTAATAAATGCCTCCCATTTTATAAGGGAAGGTTGGTTAGTAGGTAGGATCAATCTTCAATAAATAGCCCATTCTTCTTCAGAGAAGGGGCTAGAAAAAATCACTTTTGTAATACACTTTCAGTTTTAGAAATTTAGCCAAGAGATTGTGCTATGTACTTGTTTGCACTAAATCAATAAAGCTTATGAAGTTTTTTGCCTAATTTTTTGTCTGCTTTTGGCACTACCTAAGGGGGCCCACTTAGGGAACTATCCATACTTTTATTCTGCAAGATAGAATAGCTACATTTTCCTTCATAGAAGTTAATGTGACTGTTCCTACAGCTGGCGAAAACACAGAGTCGTCAACTGTTCCTGCAGCCACTAGAGGTAGAATAGGTTATCTTACGAGTTTTTCATTTCCAAGTAAAGTTAAACAGTAAATTTGTTTCCAGTACTTAAATTCTAGTATAAGGCATTTTAGGAATCATGTATGTCTAGAAGGGTGATTAGTGCATATCTTATGTTGTCCCATTTCAAGTTTACGTCCCTGGGTTGATAATTAAATGAGGTTCTTTAGTAGGTCATGACTACAATTGTGATGTTCAATCCCTGAGTAGAGGAATTCATGATTCCTAGTTGTTAAGCTAATTAAAGAACACTACAATAACTTTGCACCAAGTCGGGGTCAAGGAGTGACTTTGCATCAAGTCGGGACTAAGGCGTAGTTCTGCATCATCAAGTCAGGGATAAGGAGCAGTCTTGCACCGGGAATTAGATTCACAAGGAAATTTGCTCTCGTCATGGACTTGGACAAGTCCCCAATCATCGACATCTCAAGGAAGGATGCTAAAGAGGTTGCAAAATCTTAAATTCTAGAGTTGGGGTGTTAGGGGGAATATTGTATGTGAGACTTAGACTAGGGGTTGTACTCCAGCAGTCATGTAGGTAGTGATGGCGGAATATCATAGTTTGGGGGTCTGCTTCAACTTTGTGTGTCATCCTACCACTGTCTGGGCCTCAGACAAATAGCTTATATAGGGGAACATATACATCCTCGAAGTTGTTGAAAGCACAACAAGCAAACAAAATCACATACAAGCCCTCAAAGTGAAGAACTATACTGGAGCATTGTTCCCTCTTGAGAGAAATTCACCCCCGTACAAATACCTTCACACTATTCATTGTTGAGGTTGACCTCATCTAAAAGTGAGGCCTGGGTCATGGACAGGGTAAGCCAACTTGTAGCTTGATTGGGAGAATGAGTTGCACCTCCTATTGGAATCAAACACCAAATTTCTCAGGTAGTTCAGGATCTTAAAGCCATGTGAAGAAGTGAGTCCACCAGGGATGAAATTTATCTACAATAACAGCCTTCAAAGAGTGTCAACAAGGTTCAAGGGTGGGTGTTTTGTTAGAGTCCTCAGGGGAGTACTTGGGGTAGTGAAGTGTTTCCTACATCCGTGCAGTTTTATTGTAACCTGACTTGGAGTCATTGAATCAATCAAATTTTATCTACTTTCACCCTACATTCTATGTTGAGTTCTTCATTCTATTTTTTTTAAAGTTTCACTACTCGACCGCATCTCGGTCGTCTGATAACTCAGTTTGTGAAAGGAATAGTCCCAAAAGTTATAAAGGGTGTGGGTCAGTACTTTTCCAACCTGAATATAGAGCTTTTGGGTGTCACACGGATTGACCCCATCACAGTTGGTATCAAAGCACAAGGCTCTTCGATACACCCAAGTTTATTCCACAAGGGCACTGCACCTCTTGGAGAGGTTTGTAAATAGAGTTTAGTTCAATATTTCACAATGCCCTGCTAGTCTCCTAACCCATTTGAGGAGCCTGAGGATGAATGAAAATCATAGGAAGAGGATCAGCCTGATCCTGTGAGGAATGTAAATACCAACCGTTCTACCCAAAGGACTAAGGATAGGGTTACAGATGTAGAGTGCAGAGTGGATGCTCTAGAAGATCTAGATGTCGACAACTGAATCTTGTCAATAGAATTGGTTGTAATGGATTTGCAAAACTAGTTGAGCATGAGTTTAAAAGACAACTTGCACCTTGAGGATGACATCAAACTCCTCAAGACCATCATAGCTCTAGGTGGCTTAGGCCATGGCCATAGGGCCAAACCCCCTGACATGTATGGAGGTTGGAGGGATGACAAGGTTCTGGAAAATTACTTATGGGATATGGAGTAGTACCTCAACATGTTTAGTTCCCTCACTGAGAAGGAAAAAGTTAGAACAGTTGCAACCTACCTTATGGATAGCGCAAAGCTCTGGTGAAGGACTAGGGTTGAGGATTTGAAGGCAGGGAAGTAGGTGGCCATAGTGGATATTTGGTTGCAACTTCAATCCACACTGAAGGTTCAATTCAAGCCTGAGAACTTGGCTTGGAATGCTCAAGTGAACCTTATGGAACTAAAACACAGTGGATGGATGAGGGACTACATCAAGTCTTTCACAACCCTAATGCTGGAAATAAAAGACATTTCCGAGCAGGACCAACTCTTTCAGTTCATGAGAGGTTTATTGCCTTGGGCTCAAAATGAGCTCAAGCATCAGAATGTCCAAACCTTATCTACCATGGTGGTCATTGCAGACCAGCTTCTTGAATTCAAAGGTGAATCGACTAAGGAATCCAGAGGTGCAACAAAGGACAAGAAGAATTTCCCACCAAAGGATAAAGGTAAAGAGAAACTTGGGACTCCTTCGTCATCAAAATCTAGTCAGAACACCAAGAAGACTCCCCCTAGCAAAGGATCAACTAGTGGTAAGTCAAAGGATGTCGAGTCTAAGGCATCTCTCAAAAAGACTAGTGCATGCTTTGTTTGTGGTAGTTCAATGTATTGGGCATGTGATTGTCCTAAGTGACAAAGGATCATCTCCACAACAGATGCAGGGGCAAGCCAAAATGAAGTCGCTTCTGGTATGGGAGTGCTTCAAGTAGTGAGTTTTGTCAATGCATTAAAGCAGGCCAAAGCAACAAAGGTGACACTAGCCATCAAGGCTACACCAGCAATATGTTGGAAATATATGCCTCAATCAATATAGGCTAAAACCTCCATTGGAGCCAAGTCGGTGTGACAGCTCTTATGTCTGGCTGACTAACAGTTTGGAACATCATGTTTTGCATAGGTTGTTGTGACCTAGTTTTTGTCTCACCGAACGGTTACACTTTGGAGCCTATCACTGTGACAAGGAGTGTTCGGTGTGACCTCTTAGCACTAGGGGAGATCTTTGGTCGACAGGCCATTCAATCGTGTATCAAGGAGACTCATGGCAACCACAAGCTTCGGGATAACCTTTGGTGGCTTGGTGAGAAGTCCCAGTGAATAGCCAATGTTTCACCTATAGTGAAACACTAGGGTTCATCGGAGCAACATAGTTTGTTTCGTTATGATGTCTCGGTGAAGTGTTAGAGTCTCACCGACAGTATGTTACATGTTATGGTCTTTGGCGTAGCTTATAGTCTATCGGTAAGAAGTCTTACCGATGTGCAAAGGTCTCACCGATGGAGATTCAAATGTTGTTCATCGGTGTAACACAAAGGGTTTCAAAGAGACGTCTTAGCGAGAATGGAATGTCTTGTCGATGATGAGATGTGTTTGATAAGAACTCTTGGTGAAGGTGTTATGTCTTGTCGACTGGTGATTGGATCCCAACATAACATGTGACTTCGGTATAACCTTTGGTGACTCGGCATGAGGTCCTAGCGAAAGCAATAGGTCTCACCGACTATTTGGTGATTCAATGTAACACATGAAAGCTCATTGAAACATCTTGGCGATAATAGTATCTCTTAGCGATATCGATATGAAGGTTATGTGCATCAGCAAGACACTGTTAGTGTCTCACCGAGATGCTAACATAGTGCGAATTCTAATGACAGTTTGACCGTCCTATGTGGAGTCTCGTGGACCATTAGGAGAAGCCGAATATGAACAGTTGGAAGATTGTTCATTGCAACAGTTCTGTGAGGAAGCTCGATGGACATGGATCAACATGGCTATACTTGGTGATTGCATATTGTGATCAGTTGGTTTGAAGGTTGGTTGCATCGACGGATTGTTGGGTGGTTGTATGATCAGTAGATGTATTCTATTTTGTAAAGGCTGTAACTTGAAATTTTTTGTTCGAAGATTTTCATAGTGAATGCTGTTGTAAACAGACATCAGAAAGATAAGTCTGAAACTTGTATGTAATCTTTATTACTGTAATACAAAGTGACTTCTCTTGGTGTGGTGGGTTTTTCTCCCGTAAGGGTTTTCCCATGTATATCTGGTGTTCATATGTGATTGTCAAATACTTTGTTTCTGTTATATTACTTCATAGTACATCTTAATTGAACTGTAATTGAAAAAATTAAAAGTATATCTACATTCTTCTCTGAGGTTTTGACGTTAGGAGAGTTGTTTTTCCATCTAGCTTTCCTTACAAGTGGTATCAGAGCCTAGCCAATTGTGTTATCCTTGTGGGTACGTTGGGTTTTTTGTGTCAATTCTGTTCAGTGGGAGTCTTGTAGAGTTTGTTATTTTTTATTACAGGTTGAGATGGCTAGTACATCTAGAAAGATTGAAATAGAGAAATTTAATGGCAGTAACTTTGAGTTGTGGAAACTCAAGATGGAGGATCTTTTAGTGGATCGTGATCTTTGGATTGATGTGGCTGGAGTGAAACCTATATGCATGAAGCAAGAAGATTGGGACCTTGCAGATAGAAAGTCTAAGGGGTTGATAAGGCTCTGTTTGGCAGACTAAATGTGCATGAGGAGAAGACTGCCTCTTCTTTGTGGAAGAGACTGGCATCTATTTATCAGGGGAAGTCCTTGGTGAATAAATTGTTCCTAAGGAAGAAGTTGTATTCTTTGAGAATGCAGGAAGGAGGGTCTGTGGCTAATCATTTGAATGCATTTGATATGTTAATTTCTCAATTGACATCTGTTGGTGTAAAGACTGAAGAAGAGGATCGTTGTATGCTATTGTTGTGTTCTTTGCCAGACTCATGGGATCATCTTGTGATGGCTATTGGAAGTACAACATCGAATTTCAAGATGGAAGATGTTGTTGCATCTTTGTTGTTAGAAGAGATGAGAAGGAAATCTTTTGAGATGGCAAAGGAAGCTCTTGCTGTCAGAGGAAGGTCAAAAGAGAAAGGCAAGAAGAAGGACAAGAAATCTAAATCAAAATCAGAGGGGAGATCAAAGTCTCCTAGCAAGAAGTTCAAGGTGAAATACTGGAACTATGGGCAACCTGGTCATGTCCGAAAGGATTCCAAAGAGGAGAAAAAGAAGAAGAAGGGCTCTTCCAATAATGGTTCTTCTCATAGTGATGGTGATGCCTTCATTGCAGCTTTGGCTACACATGCATCAGATGATGTCTAGCTGATTGATTCTGGAGCATCTTTCCACATGACATCTCATAGAGAGTGGTTCACGAAGTATGAAGAATACAATGGTGAAAAGGTGTACTTGGAAAGTGATTCAACTTTAGAGATTGTTGGCCGTGGAAGAGTCAGAATCCAATTCCTTGATGGCAGAGTGAAGGGAATCAATAATGTAATGCATATACCAGGCCTGGCTCGAAACTTACTTTCTGTAAGTATGCTGAATGATATTGGAGTACAAGTCACGTTCTCTGGAAATGGTTGCAAGATGACTAGAGGTTCAATGGTGCTGGCTAGAGGTGCTCGAATTGGTACCCTGTACAAGTTGGATGCACACATTGTTCAATGTAACAGTGTCTCTGGAAATTACTGAAAGCTACTCATGGAGGTAAAGAGGGAAAAATCCCTAATTATGTAAACTCCATGGAAGTAAAACTTCCTGCAGAGAAGACTATGCTTTGGCATCATAGGTTAGGCCACATAGGAGAAAAAGGTTTAAAAACCTGGTTGAGGGGCTTGAAGATTGTAATCATGAATTTGAATTCTATGAACACTATATATATGGAAAGCAACACCATGTTTCTTTTTATTCCAGTCCTCATAAATCTTCTGGTTTGCTAGATTATATTCATTCAGATGTATTTGGTCTAGTGGATGTTCCTTCTTTGTCTAAATCAAGATACTATGTGTCATTCATTGATGATTATTCAAGAAGAGCATTTGTTTATTTTTTGAAAAGTAAATCAGAAGTATTCAGTTGATTTAAGGAATTTAAGAACCTTGTTGAAAATCAAATTGGTAGAAAAATAAAATGCTTAAGGACTAATAATGGTGGTGAATTATGTTCTGATGAGTTTGAAAGATATTGTAAAGACCATGGGATCAAAAGACACAAGACTACACCTTATACTCCACAGCAGAATGGAGTTGCAGAAAGATTCAATAGGAGAGAGCACAGAGTATGCTCAGTAGTGCTGGCTTGGAGGAGAAATTCTGGGCTGAGGTTGTATCTACTACATGTTACCTAATAAATTATTCTCCAAATTCTTCTCTTGTTGAGAAAACACCTTTGGAAGGGTGGTCTGGTAAGAAGCCCTCTCTTAGACATGTTCGTGTTTTTGGCTGTGAGGCATATGCTCATGTGTTGGATGTGAAAAGATCTAAATTGGAGAACAAGGTTGTCAAATGTATTTTTATTGGCTATAGTAGTATCATAAAAGGATACAAGCTTTGGAGTACTAATATAGAGAAGGTTGTATACAGTAGAAGTGTAATCTTTCATGAGCTAAAACCTTCCTTTTTAGATCTGCAGTCAGAGACAAAGTCAGAAAATAATAAGGATGTAGCATTAATTCCTCCTACACCAGAAAAAGAGGAATTCAAAATTCAAAATGTACCTGAAACTGAGGAGAGCTCAAGCAATTTTGAAAGTTCTGAAGAAGAAGAACCTCAACCTCAGCAAGTGAGGAGGTCAACCCATGAAAGAAAACAACCAGATAGGTATGGGTTCTATTTGATTGATTCTACTTGTACCTATGCTTTGATTTCTAGCACTAATGAGCCTAGGACTGTAAAGGAGGCATTTAAAATGTTTGATTCAGACTCTTGGTTGGAAGCCATGAACGAAGAGATGGCATCATTAGAGAAAAATGAAACTTGGAGTTTGGTACCCTTGCCTGAAGGCAGAAAACTTGTGGGCTGCAAATGGGTATTTAAGAAAAAGATTGGTATGGATGGCAGTGTAGAAAAGTACAAGACTAGTTGCAAAGGGTTATTCCCAGGTCAAGGGAATTGACTATGGGGAGATTTTTTCTCCTGTAGCAAAGCTGACATCTATCAGATTTATTTTGTCACTTGCAGCATATGACTTAGAGGTCGAATAGATGGATGTGAAGACAACATTTCTTCATGGTGATCTTGAAGAAGAAATCTATATGTCCCAGCCTGAGCACTTTATTGAGAAAGGTAAAGAAAAACTGGTATGCAAATTAAAGAAGTCTTTGTATGGGTTAAAGCAGACACCTAGTATGTGGTACCAAAAATTTGATACTTTTGTATTGTCTTTGGGATTTGTGAGATCAAAATCTGATCATTGTGTATATTATAAAGCTAAAAGTGATCAAGTACTTATTATTGTTCTCTATGTTGATGATATGTTATTCATAGGAAATAGTAAGCTAATGATTTTTTATCTTAAGTCTCAGTTGTTTGCTAAGTTTGAAATGAAAGATCTTGGTGCAGCAAGGTATATTCTGGGGATGGAGATAACCAGGGATAGGAAGAATAGAAAACTATGGCTCTATCAAAGTAAGTATATTAGGATTGTTCTTGAGAGATTTTGTATGAATGATTGCAAACAGCTAGTTGTTCCAGTCTTGCAGGGAATGAAACTATCTGTTGAGGACAATCCAAAATCTTCTACTGAGATGGAGGACATGACCAGTGTACCCTATGCTAGTACGGTTGGAAGTCTCATGTATGTGATGGTCTATACAAGGCTAGACATTGCCCAAGCAGTGGGAGTTCTTAGTCAGTTTAAGGCTAATCCTGGGAGGACACATTGGGATGTTGTAAAGAGATTTTTCAAATATTTAAAGGGAACTTTAGATTTTGCTTTGTGTTACCATGGGAATTCGGTTGAATCACAGAGGACTCTCAGCATTCGAGGATATGTAGATTCTAATTGGGCAGGGGACATTGACAACAAGAGGTCTACCAGTGGATATATTTTCATGATGAATGGTGGTGCAGTGAGTTGGATGAGCAAGTGGCAGGCTGTAGTCGCTTTGTCCACTATGGAGGCTGAATACATGGCAGCTACTCATGCTTGTAAAGAAGCAGTTTGGTTGAAATGTTTGTGTTCTAACATTGGTTTTGATGCAAGGGAAATAACTATTTTCTGTGACAGTCATAGTGCAATTTGTCTGGCAAAGAACCCTACTTTCCATGCCAGAACAAAACATATTGACGTACAGTATCACTTTGTACGAGATATGGTGGAGGATGGAAAGGTTAGTTTGGAAAAAGTTGATACTCTAGAGAATGTTGCAATTTCATTGACAAAGCCAGTGAGCATAGACAAGTTTAGGTGGTGTGCCAGTTCAATGGGCCTTAGTGCCCATGATTTTCAGTAAGTTAAATTCTGCTCTGGAGGTGCCTGTGTGATCTTCGTCAAGTGGGAGATTGTTGGAAATATATGCCTCAATCAATACAGGCTAAAACCTCCATTGGAGCCAAGTCGGTGTGATAGCTCTTATGTCTGGCCGACTAGCAATTTGGAACATCATGATTTGCACAGGTCGCTGTGACCTAGTTTTTGTCTCACCGAACGGTTACACTTTGGAGCCTATCACTATGACAAGGAGTGTTCGGTGTGACCTCTTAGCACTAGGGGAGATCTTCGGCTGACAGGCCATTCAATTGTGTATCGAGGAGACTCATGGAAACCACGAGCTTCAGGATAATCTTTGGTGGCTCGGTGAGAAGTCCTAGCAAATAGCCAATGTTTCACTGACAGTGAAACACTAGGGTTCATCAGAGTAATAATGTTTGTTTTGTTATGATGTCTCAGTGAAGTGTTAGAGTCTCACCGACAGTATGTTACATGTTGTGGTCTTCGACGTAGCTTATAGTCTATCGGTAAAAAGTCTTACTGATGTGCAAAGGTCTCACCAACGGAGGTTCAAATGTTGTTCATCGGTGTAACACAAAGGCTTTCAAAGAGACATCTCAGCGAGAATGGAATGTCTTGCTGATGATGAGATGTGTTCGATAAGAACTCTTGGCGAAGGTGTTATGTCTTGCCAACTGGTGATTAGAGCGCAGCGTAACTTGTGACTTCGGTATAACCTTTGGTGACTCGGCGTGAGGTTCTAGCAAAAGTGATAGGTCTCGCCGACTGTTTGGTGATTCAATGTAACACATGAAAGCTCATTGAAACATCTTACAATAATGATATATCTTGGCGATATCGATATGAAGGTTATGTGGCATCGGCGAGACACTGTTAGTGTCTCACCAACATGCCAACACAGTGCAAATTCTGTTGACAGTTTGACTGTCCTATGTGGAGTCTCGTGGACCAATAGGAGAAGCTGAATCTAAACAGTTGGAAGATTGTTCGTTGCGATGGTTCTATGAGGAATCTCGACAGACATGGATCAACATGGATATACTCGGTGATTGCAGATTGTGATCGGTTGGTTCGAAGGTTGGTTGCATCGACGGATTGTTGGGTGGTTGTATGATCAATAGATGTATTATGTTCTGTAAAGGCTATAACTTGAAAGTTTTTGTTCGAAGATTGTTCATGGTGAATGTTGTTGTAAACAGACATCGAAAAGACAACTCTGAAACTTGTATGTAATCTTTATTACTGTAATACAAAGTGACTTCTCTTGGTGTGGTGGGTTTTTCTCCCATAAGGGTTTTCCCACGTATATTTGGTGTTCATGTGTGATTGTCAAATACTTTGTTTATGTTATATTACTTCCTAGTTCATCTTAGTTGAACTATAATTGAAAAAATTAACAGTATATCTACATTCTTCTCTAAGGTTTTGACGTTAGAAGAGTTGTTTCCACATCTAGCTTTCCTTACACAATACCTAGCAGAGATACAAAGTTGTGCTTCATCGATGTCCAGTTCTACAGAAAGAACATAACCGGCCTAGTGGACTCAGGAGCCACTCACAACTACATTTTGGCCAAGAGAGTTGTGGACATGGGAATGAAGGTGCAACCATGCATGACTTCATTCAAGGCTGACAAATCCCCAGCCAAAAATATAGTTGGCATTGTCAAGGACATGCCTACCACAGTTGGGATTTGGCAGAACAAGATGGATCTCACTACAATTTTTATGGACGACTTCAAATTGATATTGGGTCAGGAGTTCTTGAGATTTGGAAAAGTAGCAGTCATTCCCCACTTAGAAGCACTCATTTTTATGGATCCCATGCAAAGTGGCATGGTCAAGACATCTGATAGATGACAAAGTGGGAAGAGCCAAGTGGTTTCGGCTCTGAGTATGAAGAGGGTAGTCAACAAGTCTGGCAAGGAGCCACTATTACTTGCAGCCCTACTCAGAGGGTGGGATGATGAAGAAGGTGCATCTGAGGCACCCATCCTACTAGAGATCAATGAAATCATTCTGGAATATGAAGAAAAAATACCTTTCAAACTTCCTACCCAACTTCCACCTAGAAGAGCAATGGATCATCAGATTGAGATGATCCCATGAGCAAGACCTCCTGCCCAGGCACCTTACCAGTTGTCTGGACCTAAGATGGTTGAGTTGAAGAAACAACTTGAGGAACTTATGGAAGTAGGATATGTACAACCATCTCGCTCTTGATATGGCACGCCCATTCTATTCCAAAAGAAAAAGGATGGAACATTGAGACTATGTGTCAATTTTTGGGCGCTCAACAAACTCACCATCAAGAATAAGTACCCACTTCCTTTCATAGCAAACTGCTTCGACTATCTATTAGGGGAAAAGTAATTCACAAAGCTCGACTTGAAACAAGGTTATTATCAAGTCAAAGTAGCTGGGGATGAAGAGAAAGCAAACTGTGTGACTTGATATGGATCTTTTGAGTTTATGGTCATGCCCTTTGGCTTGTGCAATGCGCCAACAACATGTTGCACTCTAATGAATGATGTGTTTTTCCCACTCCTGGACAAGTTAGTAGTGGTCTACCTCGACATATTGATTTACAACAAGTCACTCAAGGAGTACAAAGTTCACTTGGAAGAGGTGTTCAATTTGCTCAAGAAGCACCATTTCTATGTCAAGAAATAAAAATGTTCCTTCACACAAAAAGAAGTCCACTTCCTTGGACACATCATCAATGGAGGTCAAATTAGGCTAGATCCAGATAAGTTGAGGGAAATCAGGGATTGGAAGCCTCTGCAAAATGTGCATGAGGTGCACCAGTTTCTATGTCTTGCCAATTACTACAGGAAATTTGTTGTTGGGTACTCCAAGTGGGCCGACCCATTGAAAAATCTCCTCAAGAAGGATTGAAAGTGGTTTTGGTTAGATAAGTGTAAGTCAACATTCAAGAGTCTCAAGGAGAAGCTCACATCAGAACATGTTCTTGCACTACCTGACTTCAGTAGACCATTCAAAGTCCAAAGTGATGCATCAGACTTTGCAATTGGGGGTGTTCTCATGCAAGATGGACACCTCGTAGCATATGAGTCAAGAAAACTTAAGGATAGGGAGAAGATCTATCTAGCTCATGAGAAGGAGATGATAGGTATAATTCACTGCCTCAAGACATGGAGGCACTATCTACTCAGAGTCCCCATTGTTGTCAAAAATGATAACATCTCATTGACCTATTTTAAGACTCAATCCAAACTTACCCCCAAGCAAGCAAGGTGGAAATAATTCCTTACTGAGCTTGACTTTGGGATTGTTGACAACCCCGGAAAGGCCAATGTGGTTGTGGATGCTCTTAATAGAAAATCATAGTTACTGGCTATGGAGGGAGGCGATGATGAGACTACTCTGGGAGTGAGTCAAGTCACCCTCTCGGAAGAGATGGTGGAAAACATCAAGGAAGGCTTGGTGCAAGATCCAAAAGCACCCAAGTTGTGGAAGTAGTGTACACAAGGCACAACTCATAAATTCACAGAGAAGGATGCACTCATGGTGTTCACCCAAAATTGAGTCTATGTGCTAAAATGGAGGATTCTTATGAGGGATTTGATACAAGAGTGTCATGACAGTTTGTGGGCAGGGCACCCTGGATAGAAAAGAACCCTTGCCCTCCTTGAAAGGGGCTTCTACTGGCCTTGAATGAGACAATATATTGATGAGTATGTTAAAACCTATCTCATTTTCCAATAAGACAAGGTAGAGACCAAGTCTTCGAGAGGCTTGCTACAACCCTTATCCGTGCCAATCAGACCTTGGGCTAGTGTGTCAATGGATTTCATAACAATTTTTCCCAATGTGGATGGGTGCACCAATATCATGGTGGCAGTCGATCGTTTCTCTAAGTATGGTGTCTTTGTCCCATGCAAGTCACCTTGTAGTGTATAATAAGTGATCAAATACTTTTATAGAAATGTAGTGAAGTATTGGGGTGTCCCTTTGAGTATAGTTAGTGACAGGGATGCCTGCTTCACATCACACTTTTGGAGTGAGTTGTTCAAGCTAATGGGAACCAAGCTTCTCATGTCAACTTCCAATCACCCCCAAACCAATAGTTAGATCGAGCATATCAACGAAGTGTTGGAAGACTACTTGAGACACTTTGTGCAATCGGATCAGTCCAACTGGCCTAGACTTTTGGACTCTGCCCAGTTCAATTACAACCTTCAAAAGTCTAGTTTGAGTCAGTTCTTGCCCTTCCATTTGGCGACATGGCAGCAACTACTAACTCCACATACTCTCCTCACTGGATATCTTGGAGATTTCCCAAGTGTTGTTGATCGCTTAAGGAATTGGCAAGATAGGGTAAACCTAGCTCACCACCACTTAATCAGGGCAGGGGAGAGGATGAAGGGTTTTGTAAACTCAAGTAGGAGCGTTGTGGAATTAAAGATAGGTGACAAGGTGTTACTTAATTTAAACTATCATCAATTCAATCCCATGAGAGGCATGAGCCATTCCCTCACCAAGAGATTTGATGGCCTATATGAGATCATAGCACAAGTTGGGAAAGTCGCCTACAGATTAAAACTACCAGCTCACATGAGAGTGCATAATGTTTATCATGTGATTCAACTTCATCCTCTGCATCAAGATAAGGAGGATGTTGCAAGAAACAAACCTACTAGAGAGCCAGCTAATGTGTTAGATAGGTCGGATCTATAGATTGAAGAGGTTCTTGCACTTAGAGAGAGGAAGTTCAGAGATTATAGATGGAAAGAGTTCTTGGTTCAATGGCAAGGCCAACCAAGAGAAAAGGCTACATGGGAGAAATTTGAGACCCTCTGGAAATTTGAATACAAGATGCTTGAGTTCTTAGACAAGATCTCAGCACCAAACAACTAATCCCCAAAGGATTTGGGTGCATTCTCTACATGCAGCTGCAAGGTTTGTGGTGCAGGGGTTAGGGACATCGCCTATTTTTAAGTGGGGGAGAATGTAGTGGTCTCGAAGGAACCTGAGTCCTCAAGGAACAATGCTTGAGGCTAACCCTTTTAGAGACTAGCATGTCTTGTGCATCGAAGGCCAAGGTGCACGAAGATGGTCAGCCAGTAGGTTGCCTTGCACTTAGGTGCAAGTGTATTTTAGTTTCCTTTCCGTGAGCTTAGCTCATTGAGTTGGTCCCAAGGAACTTAGGAATAGTCCTAAGCTGCACTCACAAACCAATGCGCCACTCCCCACAAGGTGAGTGCAAATTCAGACCCATAAAGGGGATGCAATGATCGCACCACTAATATGATGCACCCCAAGTTGCATCCTTAACCAGATGCGCACCAAGTTAGACCCTTCAGGGGATGCCAAGTCTGAACGAGACTTGCATGGATCCAAGTTGGAGTCAAGGAGTGACTTCACACCAAGGCGGGGTCAAGGAGTAACTTTGCATCAAGTCAGGACTAAGGCGTAGTTCCACATCATCAAGCTAGGGCTAAGGAGTAACTTTGCACCGGGAGTTAGATTCACAAGGAAATTGGCTCCCATCATGGACTTGGACAAGTCCCCAATCACCAACATCTCAAGGAAGGATGCTAAAGAGGTTTCAAACTCTTAAAGTCTAGAGTTGGGGTGTTAGGCAGAATATTGTATGTGAGACTTAAACTAGGGGTTGAGCTCCAACAATCATGTAGGCAGTGATGGTGGAATGTCATAGTTTGGGGGTCTGCTCCAACTTTGCACGTCATCCTACTGATGTCTGGGCCTCGAAAAAATAGCTTATATAGGGGAACATATACATCCTCAAAGTTGTTGAAAGCACAACAAGCAAACAAAATTGCATACAAGCCCTCAAAGCGAAGAACTATACTAGAGCACTGTTCCCTCTCCAAATAATTTCACCCTGTACACACAGCTCGCACTATTCATTGTTGAGGTTGACCTCATCTCGAAGTGAGGCCTAGGTCGTGGATAGGGTAAGCTGACTTGTAGCTCAATTAGGAGAACGAGTCGCACCTCCTATTGGAATCAAACACCAAAGTTCTCAAGGAGTTCAGGATCTTAAAGCCACGTGAAGAAGTGAGTCTGCCAGGGACAAAAGTTATCTGCAGTAACAGTCTTTAGAGAGTGTCAACAAGGTTCAGGGGTGGGTGTTTTGTCAGAGTCCTCAAGGGAGTACTTAGGTTAGTGAAGTGTTTCCTCCATCCGTGTAGTTTTATTGTAACCTGACTTGGATTCATTCAACCAATAAAAGCTAATCTGCTTTCACCCTACATTCTATGTTCAGTTCTTCATTCTTGTTTTTTTTTAAATTTTCGTTGCTCAACCACATCTAGGTCATCTAATAACTTGGTTTGTGAAAGGCGTAGTCCCAGAAGTTAGAAAAGGTGTGGATTAGTACTTGGTCCAACCTGAGTATAGAGCTTTTGGTTGTCGCACGGATTGACCTCGTGATAGTAAACATAACACCATTTGTTGACCATTTAATGTGTGATTTTTTCAATAGATACGCATGTGACATAGTGAATAGGCAACCCGTCCCATTAGCACCAATGACTGATGAAATAAGGCCATTCTATGCGATTGGTCCAATGTGAACAAACATGTCAAAATCATTTTCCCAACACCACAAAATACCCACTAGGATTGACAAGAAAAAACAATAGCCACATTGGAAAGTATTACCAAAACATATGAGCAACCAACAAAGCACAAAACATGGCATGAAAAAACCCAAAGAAAGAGTTGACCAGAAGACTGTCTATCTCAATATGACCAGTTTGGAGAAGAAGTTTTTCACTATTGAAAAATGTATATTCCAAAGATGAGCACCTTATCTTTCAAAGAGAAGATATACATGTACAATTGTCCTTATTAGAAAGGAAGCCTCAACACCAAATTGAATCCTAAATATAACTCAAGGCCAGAAGATGAGAATAACATATAAATAGTTCACCAAAATACCCTAATTGGAAAGGAATCCTCAACATAAAATTGTAGCATGAAGATAGCTTGGGGTCAAAGGAGGAGGATGACACTTAAAAAGTTCATTAATATTTTGTTTAGTATATTCTTTATAAATAGTATCTTCATCAATTTCCATGTTTGCAAGGGAATCTGTTGTATCATTAGCTTCCTTATAGCAATGGAAGGCTTCAAAGTAACTTCAAGTTTTAGAGAAGAATTTTAATATGTTGAAAAATATAATTCAACTTTCAATTGGATGAAAAGTTATGGGATAAAATGTTAATAACCACCATCGAATCCCTTTCTATCTAAAGATGGGAAATATTATTTTTCAAAGACAAATAACAAATCTAGAAGGGGAGCATTAATGATGCAAGAGTATCTAGGATATAAAAGCAATCTTGCATCACTAAAAAATAATTGCTTTTGTTTTAATTTTCAATTTAAGGGCTTATGTGGGCTAATGTTTTGATTAGACATAAAAAATAGGTTTTGAAGGGGCCCGAAACCCTTTAAAAAAAGGAAACAACATTAAACAACCATTAGCCCAATGACAGCAAACCACCAGCCAAAAAACAGTATGCACCACTACATATTGTTCATAATTTTAACAGCTTCCATCTCACTAGCAGCAAGCTTCTATCCCATAACCCCAGTATCAAAAACCTCCATACCCGAGGCCCCAACCTAATTTTTCAGTCAATTTCTAGTCCTAACCCCAGGCCCACCAGTTTTAACCTCACAACTTAAAACAGAACCTTTAGCAGCACCCTCAGTAGCAACATACTCCTCCCCAGTCAGCTTACCCTCAACAGCCATAACATTAGCAGACAAAATTTCCTTTCTCTTATTAGGGGAGAAAGCCATTGCAGAGTCCGACCTAGTCAGGACTTTAGGAGTTTCTCCACTCTTCATAACCACATTCCAATTTTTTTCAATTTTCTCCTCAAGGGATAACATTCTTGCCTCCATACTTTGTTTTAGATTGACGGTTTCCTCCACCACAGAATTAGCAACAGTATTGAGACCAATCATTAAATATTCAATTTGGCTTTGGATCAAAGGGTCCTCAGCCTTACAAGCAATGCTTCTAATATGAACAGTAGTCCTATTGATCTCATGAAAGAACCATTTAAAAAGTTTAAAAAGCACATTGGCACTATCACGAGCCGAACCCAACACATCAGAAAGATCCTCCCTATCAAATTTTTCAATGCAATTTCCCACAGCAACGTCCTCTTCAAAAGAACTCTCATGGACCTTATCCTCAGAAGCATCCTTACCTTTACCAGCAGTGACAAGAGACTTCATCCTACGAATGGAATTGGAAATTTTCTTTGTAGCAACCATCCTCTTTTGAATCCTCTCAGCATCCACTTTCTTAGCTCCCACAGCTTGTTCACCACCCACAACTCTAACCTTTTGCTTAGGAAACCCAATGAAAACGCTCGGAACATCCTCACCATGGAATCCACCAACCACAGAGAAAGGAGCATTCTTCTCCAGATGTTGACCAGGAATCAAAACCCTTCTCTTCTGACTTCCCTCCTCAGGATCCTGCACAATTCTAGATGCAGGGGGAGGAGAGGAAGCTTCCCCATAAAGATCAATTTTATCTTTGTCTCCCTTAGAAGTAAAAATCACCTCCACATCATCACTATAGGTTGTATAACCCACTTCCTCATTCAATTTCATTTTCCTAGATTTACCCTGAACAAGGGGATATGGGGCCCTCCTCCAAAGAGGCATACGAGTCAAGGACATAATAAACATCGGACATAATAAACATCATCATCCCTTTCTGACTCAAAATATTTATTTAACATAATCCTCTTCTTCCTTGGTTTCTTAGAATCCCTTTCCTCACCCGACTTAGTTTCATAACCCTCCCTAGCTTTAGCCTTCAGAGTAACCAGAGTTTTCTAGACATCATGAGCTTTAACATGTTCATATATCAAAAGAATCAACCCCGCATGTAGGACAGGGTTTTTGGGATTCTTCCTATGCTCTTTAATCCCACAGTCCATTGACACCAACAAATAATAGGGAAATGACACCATTTTTTGTGCCTAAAATGGTTAAGCAACGGAAAATGGTAATTGTTAATGGCCGTGTACCTTCCTTCTAGGGTTACATACTACATGATTTCTTCGACAACATCCTACCAGAGAGCCTTCAAATAATTCCTTAGATACCCACCACTCTTCGTAGGCTTCAATTCATCACTCTCATTCTTCTTAAATAAAAGAGACATCGTGGCCAGTGACTCTTTCTTATCCTTGTACACCTTCATACCCTTAATCAGAAGGCCAGTAATCTAGGCTATGAACTCCTCATCCACCTCAATTTCCCTGCCACCTAAGTCCAGGGTTCTCCCTTTCCACCCTTTCTCAACCAATTCAGTAACGTGAGTATTATTGCCATGCAATTTCTCAATGAAGTGAGTTAGGCCACCCTTTTCTAAAATTGCCCACACTTCCTTTCTCTACTTTGCAGTATCACAGGATTTAGGCTCAGCACGATTTCTGTCCCCACCCATGACGATGGAAAATAGAGACAATGCACTCAATAGGAAACTCAAAAGGAAGCAGCAGACACCACTCAGAATTGAATAATCTAACAGAAGACTCTAGAAGCTTATGCGGCTAACACCCACAATTCGTGCGAAGGCAACCACAAGACATACATACCATAATGAATTTGCACTCTGCATCATATGACAACCTTTCCTCAAAATCATAACCATACCCTCCTTCCTAATGATATGCCACCACGTGAGCAAGGGCGTGCACACCTTGAAGAATAAATTAACTTTCATTTATAACAATAGTCATGGCCTCATAAGGGATGGGGTCATTTAAATCCCAAACCTTACTATCTCTAACACCAAAGTTAGCAAAGAAATTAGCTAACTTCTTTCCCTCTCTCAAAATATGGGAAATATAAACATTATCAAAGGATTTAATGATTTCAATGGAATCCTTGATCAAGGCCTCAATAGTCCAAGATGGAGGAGATAAATTCTTCAAATTATTAATAATGTTCAAAGAATCACCTTCCAACCAAATCTTTCTATACCCTCTTATTAATTATGTGGGCTTATGTTATGTGGGAAATTAATTGTTTTAAATTTTCTAAATATTGTAATATGTCTTATATGAGTCTATAATTATAATTTTGATGGGTATTTACTCCGGTAAATGTGACAAAGGCATAAAAAGGGGAATATTCTCTTTGGGCATCCCATTTTTTGGTGGTGGCCACTTTGTAAGCATAATCTTACATGTTGAATTGCATGACTTGCATGCATTTGCATGTTGGGTCACCAACTTTGCATGTTGGTGCATGTCCATGTTTGGAGACATTGAGGAGTTATGGAGATACCAAAATTAACCAAATTTGATTGGCCATGAGTTAGGCGTTCATGTGAGGGTCATGTGAGCATTTAGTAATTTTAATTATTTTATGATTTCTCCTCAAGGTGGGTTTGGGTTTTCCAAGCAATTTTTTAGCATGTTGTTTTGGAAACCTAAGTGGTTTTCTCATTCTAAAACTTTTATATTATGATGCCTTATCATTGCAAGAGGGGGGCTTTGAAGTTTCCGCAAGTGGAGATAGGGAAATGTTGCAAGATTTTTAGGAGGATGTATGATCCTCCATGATTACAAGCTTCCATGTTTGAAGGTGTTTGAACAACAACAAACATACTTTGAGGTTGCAAGTTTGTTGCAGCAGGGATTTCTCATTGAAAATTGCATATTCAAGGAGCTAGAAGCTACAAGAAGGGGATAGATTGAAGGGGTTCAATTTGAGATTGGTATTTTCTTTTTGTAACAGACATATATCAGTCATATTTAGTTTTGTAATAGTTTCCATCAGTCCATATGGCTGCAAACAATCTTATTTCAAATTTTCTATGTTGTACATGTAATTTCATAAGATTTTGAATAAGAAACCAAAGTTACTTCTTGCAAATTTATGATTTGTTTAAAAAAAATTCTTAAGCTGCATTTTTAGATTATTGTGAGTATGTGAATGAGGGTTGATTATCTCCTACATAAGTGGTATCAGAGCGGGAGTTTTGTGTGCAGTAAAAAGCGTTGATGTGAGGCAGTTTGCACCAAGACCTGGGGTGGAGAGTGTTGAGGATTTGTAAACAGATTGTCAATGAGGCAGTTTACACATGCAAAACCTAAGGGTATGAAAAAAAATTGTGTTAAGGATTTGTGAGGCCTTAAGGATAGAAGAGAAGAAGAAGAAAGGATGAATATGAAGAATTTGATGAATTTGAAGCTGAGGAATATCTAATGGAAGACATGGAGAATGAGATTTTAATAATTGTAGCAAAGGAAAGTCTTTGTGAAGACTTGAAGGAGATGACAATAATCGAGGAAAGTGAAAGAGTTGCAGCAATGGATGTAACTCAAGTATCTAAATTAATTTTAATAAATATTGCTATAAAGATGGATGTGAGTATAATGAAGTTGTAGCCAAGAAGCTCATCCTTTGGAGGACATAGAAGAAAAATAGATGATTTGATGATGGAGATTGCAATAGTGAAAGAAGAGTGTGATGCACTGGTTATAAGACAAGAAAGTGATACAATTGCATGCCAAGTATTAAAGGCGTGAAAGAAAATAATAAAACTGAAGTTGCAACAAGTGATGAGAAAGTAAAATATTTTTTTATTGAATTTAAGAAAGATGATTTTCATGTTGAGATGAATGAGTTAGTGAATGCAGATGAGATGGTTCAATTAGAGTTTGTTAGAGATGATTGGTACGTAAAGAATGGTTTGTATGGTGTTGCAAAGTTAAGTGCAAGTGCAAATTGGTAGAGATGGACAGACTATGGTGGGTTGAATCCCACAAGATTGGAGGAAAATGTAAGATACACTTGGTGGAGGTGGTCGGGTTATGGTGGAGTCGATTCCACATCGAGGAAGAGGAGTAAAGAGCAGAGTTGTTAGAGGAGGAGGTTGCTTGTTCCAACTAAGTGATGGAAGATAAGAAAGAAGAATCAATTACAAGTACCAAATTCAATGATGGAGTTTGTTGAGGATTGCTTGCAATCTGAAAGGGTGGTACTACCACTCAACTCCATTTTTTCAATCCATATTCATAAAAAATTTCCTACCTTGGGTGTCTGATGCAGGAGTATCCAAGGTATAAGAGCAATCTTGCATCACCCAAAAATAATTTCTTTTGTTTTAATTTTCAATAAGGGCTTATGTAGGCTAATGTTGTGTGGGAAATTTATTATTTTAAATTAATTTCTAAATACTAAGATGAATTTTTTAATATTGAAACAATATGACTGCTTACAAATATGCCATAAAAATTGAAGAGAAATTCAAACAAAAAGGGAAGAAAGATTATTTTGTAAATAATAAATCAAAAGGGTGAAGGTAGCAATAAATTTCCAGGGAAGCAAGTGGCTAAAGAATTTCCCTCGAATTCACCAACAGCAAAGAAGACATGGGGTACCAAGAAGACGCAAGATGTAGGCATGTGGTGTGAAATACATAAGAGTGCATCTCATAACACCAAGGATTGTAGAACCATTAAGAATTTGATGATAGAGACAAATGGAAAGGAAGTTGAGCCTAAATCACTACCAATAGATCCTTTTGAATAGAATGATAATGAACATATCATAGAGGCAGACCCATATGCCATGATTGTAATTACTAAAATCTTGCCTCATGAGGATGAAGAACAGTTGTTCCATTCACAAATGTGGATCGATGGAAAGACTCTACATTTTATTATTGATAGTGGTAGCCAAAAGAATTTGATTTCTATGGAGACAGTTAAGAGACTAAATCTGAAACTTAAAAAAACATCCACAACCATACTCCAAGGGATGGGTAAGCCAAGGATGAGATATTCAAGTAAATAAACAACATCGTCTGTCATATACAATAAAACCATTCAAGGATGAAATAATCTACGATGTAGCACCTTTAGATGTATGTGATGTATTGTTGGGGAAACCATACATTTATCAACGCCATGGTGTATATGAGTCTAGACTAGGCAACATCACAATTCAAGCTTGGTGAACAAAAGTATTGTATACCAGAGATATGTACTAAAAAAATTTCATCTTTGATTAGTATTAAACAATGTAAACATTTTCTCAAACTAGATATTTTGTATTGCTTATGGTTCGTTCTAAGGGAAAAAAATTAGTCATTTTAAATACATATGCTAAATTGCCCACAATAGCAGACCAACAAAAGAAAATGGATAAAACCTTGAAGCAATATATCGAAATGTGTTTAATTCACTAGTAGGGGTTCGAATGCATTGTCAAGTCAAACATTCTATTGATCTAGTGTTAGGGACACCATTACCAAATGATCCAATGTATATGAGGTCAATCTTGGAGAATGATGAAATCAAGAGGCAGATTCAAGAGCTAATTTAGAAAGGACACATTCATCCAAGTGCTTCACCATGTGTCAGTCCTATTGTTCTTCCTAAGAAGAAAGCTAGGACATGGCGACTCTATATTTCTTATCGATCATTAAATAAAATCACTATGAAAAATAGATATCCAATTCCTCAGATTGATGATCTCTTGGACCAACATAGAGGGGCTCAGTTCTTCACCAAAATTGACTTGAAATCTGGGTATCACCAAGTACCAATTGACCCATCAGATCATGCCTTTCGAGCTAACCAACGCTCCTACCACTTTCATGACACTGATGAATGATGTGCATAGGCCATTCATTGACTCTTTTGTGGTTGTGTATTTGGATGTCATACTCATCTTTAGAAAAACATGGACTGAGCATTTGCAACATGTTAAACAAGTGCTTTCAACTTTGCAAAAACACAAGCTCTATGTCAACATAGAAAAGTGTTCCTTTGGTATGCAAAGCATCCAATACTTGGGGTACATTATTGGAAATGAGGGTTTTCATGTCAACCCCACAAAGATTCAAGTTATCAAGGACTAGCCATCTCCTAAAAATCTGACAGAGCTTCACAATTTCTTGGGTTTGGAAAACTTCTATCGCGGGTTTGTTTTTGGTTTCTCACATTTTTCATGGCCTCTAAATCAGTCATTGAGGGGTGAAGCACAAGAAAAAATTAATTATGCATATGCAAAGCAATGATAATTTGAGGAATTAAAGAGAACACTATGCTCAACACAAGTTTTGGCCCTTCCAGACCTACAATAATCCTTTGAAATAGAAATAGATGCATCTGAGTATGTCCTTGGTGCTATACTCATGCAACATGGACATCTAATTACCTACCACAGTGAGAATTTTTATGATAGTCCATAGATACCCACATATGACAAGGAGTTATATGCCATTGTTCAGGCCTGCAAACAGTGAAAGCATTACATTTTGGGAAAGGAGACTATTATACATACAGATCACATACCCCTTCATTTTTTACAGACACAAGGGAAGTTACAAAATGATAGGCATCAAAAGTGGTCTGCTTATCTACAACAATTCCATCTCAACATTTTTCATATGAAGGGAAGTAATAACAAATTGGTAGATTGTTTGAGAAGGCCTCCAATTCCAACTTTGACAATGGTGTTGGATTCATGTGGTCATCAAATAGTGGATTGGCCCCAATAGAAGGCAAGTATTTCCCTAATTTTCACTTGCAAGATGTGATACTTTGTCACGTTGGTCACATATGTGTTTCCACTAAAGAACACAAAAATATGATATGGGAAGCACACTACAGTCATGTTGCAGGCCATTTTGGCATTGATAAGACCATTGTTGTCCTTCAAAAATACTTTTATTGGCCAAAACTGAAACATGATGTCATTTCATATATTCAAGCTTGTGTAGCATGTGTAATTGCAAAGCCTACAAATCATAAACTAGGCATGTACTTACCCCTACCTATCCCTGATAAACCATGACAATCGGTTTCAATGGATTTTATGTTTGGGCTTCCAACTAGTAGACGAGGCCATGATTGTGGATATGTGGTGGTAGATAGGTTTTACAAAATTGTTATCATGGTGGCATGTAAGAAGATGATTTTTGCATAAGATACTGCTAAGCTATTGTTTAAACATGTTTGGGTTCATTTTGGTTTGCCAAAAAGAATTATTTCTAACAGGGATAGTAGATTCATTAGCAATTTTTGGTCTTCACTATGGGCTAAGATGGATACGAAGTTGAAAAAGTCTACAACATTCAATCCTCAAACAGATGGATAGACAAAGGTGGTAAATTGAAAAATCATTCACATCTTACGAATGTATCATTCAAAGCATCCTCGCACATGGGATGATAGTTTACCCTATTTCCAACACAACTACAACTGTGCACTCCATAGTTCTACAAGGCACAATCCATTTGAAGTGTGTCTTGGTTATCAACTAGCACCTATGGATTTAGCACTACTTGTACTACAACCTAAAGTTTCACTAGATGTTGAGAAGGAGGTAGACAAAGCAGAAAAGTTCATTGATAAGGTCAGACTCCTACAACAACAGGTTCATGAGATCTTGGGGAACAATAATAAGAAGTATAAGGACAAACATGTTCAACACATAACTCCTCATCAATTTCATGTTGGGGACAAGGTGTGGTTGCATCTTCAGGAGTGTCTTCAAGGACCAAACAAAAAACTTCATCCTCTTCACTATGGCCTATATACCATTATCACACGAGTTGGTGAAAATGCATATGAGCTTAACTTGTGACCATTTCTAGGGTTGCATGTAATTTTCAATGCGGAGTTGTTGAAACCTTATTTTCCTCCTTTGTTGGAAATTTCACAGGCCACTAAACATATTCATGCTACATAATTGAATCCATAGACCACTATTCCATTACAAAGTGATCATGTCACCGAAGTATTTGTGAAGAATCTCATAAATCAGTGAATCCCACTCTACCATGTGGTACAAGCAAGTCAGCTTTCTCACCAAGGAAAGTGGTTAACTAAGGAACAAATTTAAATCTAATTTCCTCATCTGCTATAGCAACTAAATGCAATGGGGCCCATTTCCTTCCAAGTTGGGATGAATGATCCAGAACAGCCTAGGGGTGATTCGAAGGTGTTAGTTCAAGCAGAGATAGAAAATACTGAAAATTCAATTTTTTGATATTTTTTACATTTTAGTAAATCTCATTTTCGGAGGTCTTCAGAGTAGAATTTGGGGTCAAAAGTGTCATCGGTCCCTTAAACTGAATGTGTCATAGGCATTGGATTTAAATGATTGAAATTATATCTCTTTGAGACCTTTCCAACGAGGTAAAGAAGTTCAAATTTTGAGCATCGAGCTAGGAGTTATGACCTAGCCAAGTTGGGGTAGAAAATAACACATGTTTTTTGAAAATTTTATGTTTTATTGCTTTTGTTTTGTAATTTCAAATTCCAAACAATGTGATGACTATTGGAATTCCTCTTGTTATGTACATATTCTAGTTTTGAATATAAATAATTGATTTTTTTAATCTGCATACAACTCTTTTTGAGTTTGTTGTTCTTTTGAAAACTCATAATACCATAGGTTGTGCACTAGGTATTGTCTTCAAATTTTTAATTCAGATCAGTAAATACATTGACTTTCAACCAAGAAGGCGAATCAATCAAACCTAGATCTATATTCTTGGGGCCTTGAAAATGGATTGGAATTGATTTGGAATGATTAACCTAATTAAGTTATATGACCTAATATGACATGCAATATTCTAGAAAAACTAAAACTAAAACAATAAATTGTAGGGAGATTTGAGAAGTACTGGAGATTGTGCACCTATCATACAAAGTTGAATTTGGAATGCAAAGGACCCAAACGCCTAGGGGAGTATGGGTATCTGATAGGGGGTCTTGAAATTGGCTTTGCAGTCCTTAGATGTTGGATCTGACCTTCTATTCCCTAGCTGCAGAGTTGTCAAAATGTCGTCAGATAATTTTCTAAGTGAGTTTTTGTGGCTTGACAACTTTTAGGGCTTTGAATGCAACAATGGAAAATTTGTCTTCAATCTTCCTTCAATCCTCTTCAAACCTATAACATGCACATTCAAAGAGAGGGAAAATGTTGGACCATTTAGCGGATTGCCTTAGTCAAACTTTATGTAAGTGTTTCCACTTCCACAATGGAAATGTCAATGATAGAAATGATAATTGAAAGGAAGGAATGATGAAATCATAAAACATTGTAACTCACCACCTTTCAATGACTTCCTTGAAGGACTGAAGTCATGCACATCACCTCAAGGATTTGAATCTTTCTTTCTTGAATGTTTGAATGCTTTGGAGACCTACAAAATGGGTTAGCCTTCACAAAATAATGATAAAATGACATCCTGAACTCACATGCACTTTGACATGATGCTTAGATCTTGAATTGTTGCAATAATACTCTAAACTGATGCTCTTGACTTGCTCTTGAATGCTCTTAATGTTTACCTCTTGCTAGATGGATCTCAAATGATGCAATAAGTAGGTATTTATAATGATTTATTTTAATTTCCCAAAAATTAGATCTCAATAGCCAACATTTGATATTTGAATTTTAAATGGTAAAATGGCCACTCTAACATGTCCAAAATTGGGTCTTGGCTAAGAAAGGGGACCCACTCACCCTTGGGTGAATGGGTCCTAGCTCAAATTCTCGATATTAAGTGTCAGGGGCAACATATGGATTGGATGCATTTATTCAATGCTTGTGATTTATTGAAAAGTGGTACAAATGGGCTCTAGAATACATAATTTTAGGAAATTAGGGACCCAATAAGGCTCAATAATTTAGGGGAAGAAAAACATAGTGCGAAATTGTCAAGGTTTATAATTTACGATGCTACAACAACAAACTCTTGTTTCTATATCACGAGGGCCATCAATACCCCTATAAATCAATGACATAATTATACTCCTTTAATGGAGCATATAGAAATAGTGTTTGAAAAACTTTCCAAAGACAACATGATTAAGTCCATACACTAAATGCTTTGATAAAATCACACCAAGACCCACATGGTATCAAGAAAATTAATATTGTAAATACCATCGTATTAAAGATCATACCCTTTCAAAGTGTACACAACTCAAAAACTATGTCCAAGATCATATTGATTGTGACAAACTTATTATGGAAGGTCATCCAAACTCTTCACCTAATGAGAAATTAGATATTCACTAGAAACCATTTCCTAAGTATGACCAAAAATAGCCCTCAACATCTAATAAAGGTTCAAACTAAAATAATCAATCAAATAATATTCATGCTACACCCTCCTCATACGACTCAATAGTCAATCATTTTGAAGAATTCAATCTTCAAGTCAACATCGTTACCATTAGAACTCCTAATTATGTTGTCACTGTTAGGCATGGTTAAGTTAATATTCAAGGGACACCCTTGTCCTCTCGACAAGCTACCCATGATGATTTCCTTGAGCATCTTATAAAGACTCTTCTGACACAAATCTCTATTTTGGATCTTATTAGATTCTCACCTCTTTTTAGGAGCATATTGGATAAAGCTTTGAGAGAGTCACGAGTTCCTAGTAATATAAATCCTAACCAATTCTAATCCCTTATAGGACACTTATATTCTTCATATCAACTTTATTTTACTCTAAATGATATGGCGTCTCTACAACCATCCCATAATAGAGCACTTCATATAGAGGGTATTATCAAAAAATATAAAGTCAAATGAATCCTTATAGATTATGGGACTTGTTTAAATTTTTGTACATACAAGCTCGTAAAAAATGGGATATTAATATTATAACATGGAAGTCCAAAAAATCATAACTATCATAACATATGATGAAGCAAAAAGAGAATTTGAAGGAATAATTTAGCTTCCAATCCAAGTTGTTCTAGTCTTATAAAATAAATTATTGCAAGTTCTTGACCTTGAAATTTCATATAACACCCTCCTTGTTCACCAATGGTACCATGTCATCATGTGAGATTTCCCATCTAACTACCATCAATATATCAATTTTTTGCACGATGGTGTAGATGCCATAGTTCTAGTAGATCCTAATCCCTTACAATATTGTAAATTATTGGAAGGTCCCTACAATAAATTACTTCACTATCCTATTTCAGATATTTCAATCCCTCCACCATAATTTCCATCTTTATCATATGTTGATCCTAATACTTTAGCATCAACATCATCCAAAAAGCTTGATTCCCTAGTCAAGGTCAAGGTCATAGACAAAGGGTGTGAGGAGTATGAGATATAAAATGCCTTTTATGTTGGTCAAATTCCTCTTTCTTTGAAGTCTTATGACAAACCACAAAAGAATAAATAGAATAAAAATCCCAAGATAATCCAATGTGGTACAACCAATTTTATACAGAAAGGCTTCCTTGATGATGAAATCATAGACAGTGACGTAAATACATGGTTATATAGAGAAAAATAATTTTTACCATGCTTTGTTTAGGACACATATCCTAAGGCACTCAAAATTTGTAAGAACATGAGATATAAAGGACAAGGATTAGGACTACATGAACAAGGTCCTTTTGAACCAATCACTATCAAGGTCAATTATTTAAGATCTGGTTTAGGATATATTACTCTAATGGAAGAATCCTATGATATCAATAGTACCTTTGATACTATGGTAGGAGCCTTTCCCATTGATAAGAGTGTCAAATCATAGGACTTTAAAGAATCCTTTGCTGACTTCACCTCCCTCTTTAATGATCTAAACATTTGTACTATTGAACATACCATTACACCTTCCATTGGTCCTCCATTTGTTTATCCAAACCTCATTTCTTGGGACCAACAAGGTCCTATGTCATTGAACATATTTGAAAATGATAAATCTATAGTTGAATTCATGGGACTCCATGAATATTTTATAATCAATGACCTTAACAATTTTTTTGACATAGAATTAGATCCAACAACTCATTTCAAGGAATAGGTCGACTTTCTTAATCTTGAAAATTCAAAAGAACAAAAAAATGGAAAATTAAAATACCCTATTGAAAACCTCTTTGAGGCACTATTAGATACAAAAGAAAAAGAACAAAAAAAAATTGATTCTACTAATAAAAACCTCTTTGAGACATCACTAGACAAGGAACTCAACCTTCCCTTAAAAATTTCAAAGTGGAAAATCAATAACTTGATTTAATCATAAAAGAACAAATACCATTCCCTTACTTGAATCCCTTTTGTACATGCCACGTAATGTTCATTGTTGTAAATTCTATGTCAAGGGTCTTTTGGTCCCCATATCTGATGTCCCAAAATCAAAATTCATTCATGAATTTGTTGGTCCCAACAATGTATTATATCATGACATTTGTAAATACCTTTATCATTATACATTACCTCTCAACCTATCTCACATACACTATAAATATTTTATCCATCAATTATTCCATCTCATTATCCCTAGCGAAACATTATATCAAAGCAAATTCAAAGTCACTTTACTAAGATACCTTAATTTGATAGAGGCTTCTATTGTAGTAAAAGAGGTGTGTAAAAATATCTATGGTGTAAACACTAATGGTATCATCTTAGCCACCAAGACCTTCAAAACATGTTTTCTAAAGTTAGAATGTCTAGATCGATGGTGTCTTAATCATTAGTTACCTTCAGTAATATCATGAAAACCTAGCAAATAGGTATCATGTTTGACATCCAAAAAAAATGAAAAAATGAAAAAAATACAAAGAAAATAGTAAAGATAAAAATTTCCTCTAGTGAAAACTACCTTTGGTGGCACCTTGGACTAGTACCATGGTGAAAACCTACTCATAGGAATGATGTTTAATAAACTAAAATTTTCCATATTGTAGGTCCTCATCCACTTTCTCATCCTATTTCCATGTCATTTAGTCAAGTCTTCCATCCATTCTATTTTGCACCTTGTTATACATTAGAGGTAGGTGACTACATCCTATTTTGGAATAATTCTTGGTCTATACCTTTTGGCTCATTTAGTGACTAAGATACCTTCCACAGTTGACAAGCTACATGCAATTTCCCACAAAACCATAAATAAAACACAAATAAGCATCAAGCATTGATATTTTCTTTCAAACATTCAAACCAACATACCTAAAACATGTGCCTTAAATGTACAACCTTAGAAATATGCATCAACCTTGATACATACAACTATCACGTTCTTTGTTGTCGTGAAGATCTCATTTTAGTCTATCAATCATCTTATATGGGATGTTTCCCTCCCAAAACTAGATGCTTGTCTTATATGAGATGTTTCCTTCCCAAAGCCAAAAATGATCCAAATCCATACTTTAGTCATTTCCATACCTTGGCATGAGATGTTATTATTGTTTCTATTGATTGTTACATGTCTTTTTCTTTAGTTTATCTTTTGTCTCTTTATATTTTTATTTTTCCTTATATTTTGACCTATACTATTCCTACTCAAGGTCACCATGATCATTTCATATCATGGCTTTCTTTGAATGGTATACATTAGGGCAAGGTTTATTGTTTCTTTGTACCATGTTTGTTAGTTATCTCATCATAGATCCATTAAGAACATCAAATGCCTAGTGAGTGTTGGGGCATCCTCTTGTTTGTTTTTTTTGAGATTTATTCCATGCATTGGATACATAATTGTCACCTTAGTCTTATATACCTTGGTGCATAACATCCATTTCTATATTAAAAATAAAGGTTGCTAATCTCAAAGTCAATGTAACACATCATCATTTCATCCATAGTCATGTTTCTTGCATCCATATTTTAATCTTTTTCATCCATCATTTTCCAAATTTCATCTAACATTTTCTTCATCTTTGTTTTTTCAAGAGATAACCCATGTATATTATGCATTGATAATCTCTTGAGGGGGAATCAATCATCTTATCTTTTCTTCCATTTCTCACCTGATTGGGGCATGTCGTCATCTTCATCTCTTTTATTTATTCTTCCTAGATAATTTTCTTTTCTTTGAAACAATGTCACTTTGAACATTACTTCAAAGAGGGGCAAAATATAGACATAAAATTAGTTCACCTAATCATCAAAACCTAATCAATCATCACATAATCAATTATCATTAATTGCATCACTTAATTATTAATTTATTATCATCATATGTCATTTATTACTTATATCCATTTATCACATCACAAATCATTATTCATTAATAATTTCCATTTATCTATTTAATTAAATATGATCTAATTTCCATTTTTTAAATAATTTCTATTTTTTGAATCATCAATTGACTCTTTCTTCCATCACTAGTTAACTCTGCTTCACTTTATAAACTTCTTCTCTTCTCACAAGTTAACTCATTCTGCAAATAGAAACCTCGTGCATAATTATCCATCAATTCAATATATAATCCAATATCATATCCTCATCACCTCAAATAGCAATTTTCCAATTTTTAGTTGAGATAACTCCATTGATTTTCTAGTTAACTCAGGTGATCGGTCTTATCCTCATCTCCCAAGTCTATAAATATAGTCTCTTCTTCTTCATTTGGAGCATTCATTCATATTCATGGAAGTCAATTATGTCAAATAAATCACTCATCATCATTTCATAAGTGTTATTCTATTGAGATTGCATCCACATCCAAAGGCAAATCGATATATCATTTACTTTGAGGTTTATAGTGGAGTTTGTAGACTAGGATTTTATTTGATTTTGATTTCATGTTTTTAAGTTCTTTATGATTTCTATTTTTATGAATTTAAATGCTTACATGTATTAACCTTCAAGAATAAATAATATATGTAATACTCTAACTCTCTTCAATTTGGTAGTATTTTGGAAGCACCTATGTACCTGTAAAATGACTCCTTAAAATAGTATCTCATGCCTCCAATTTACAAAGAAATGAGAGAGGAAAACCATAAATTATTTTCCAAAATAATATGTCATCAAACCATAGTAAAATGAAAAAACCCTCACATCCAAATGAAGAGGATCTTCTAAAATTAGTAAAATCAGCTCCCAGTGAGCCATGATTAGAAAAAGTAGTTGTCATACTAATAATAGACAACATATTAACTTGTAACTCCATAATATTTCATTGTAAGGTAGGATTCTAAATACACTACCCAAATTGAATATAGGACCCACCAACGACAAACAAGATGCTCCAATACTCAATTATAGCACCTAAGTTGCAAAATTTGCTAAAAATGGTTTTGTAATCACCATTACCAACTCCTCCTTCGTGAATGTAATTATACTAGGAACATTCCAAGTTAACAAGGATAATAATAATAAAATAATAATACATTAAGATTACAATTAAATATCACACTATCCTGATAGTAGTTTGTAAGTAAATACCAATCAAACTTTAATTTTTATAATAAATTTACTTTAAACTAACTAAAATTGAGATTAATTTATGAGTTGAAAAATAACGTGTGCACACATGCAACTAAATACATAATAGAGGCCAAAAATCTAAAATATAGAAATCAAAGTAAAATATAAATATAAATATATGAAATAATCCATGAAATAAATGTATCAAATACATTATCATAATGTTCACATGTCATAAATAGATACTATAGCCTATCATCACCAAAATAAAAAGGCCTCTTATTTTATGTGAGCTAGAGTTCTATCCTCCTATAGTGTACCACTTCCTCCTAGTACAAAGTATCATGTTCTCCTAAATCTAGGAGACTACAACAAAAATGAGTGTGGAATAAACATTCAAAATTACTCAAGTGCATGTATTATAATAAAATATGTAAAACAAAATCATTAAACGTGTCATTTAAATATATTTTAGATGGATATACCATTGGATGACCATCATGGTGGTATGTGCAATACCATACATTTAAATAAAATGAATTAAACTTAAATATTAAAAGAAAGCAAGCATAAAAGACCTAAATTAGGTAAATATAGCTTGTTTAAAACACTATTATAGATCTTAAATGTGATATTATCAAGCCACTCATGATTAACTACACCTTTTGTGGCCCCTAATTTATTAGTTTTCATGCATTTTAAAGATTATTAAAAATATAAAATTATACATATTTTCAACCAACATATGTACATTTATTTAATGTTTAAAATATTAAATTAAACACAATGCAAACTTGTACAAATAATCTACACACCAATAATGATGAAAGAGTGTTTGAAGAGGGG
Organism: Sequoia sempervirens; assembly: GCA_007258455.2. Taxonomy (NCBI): domain Eukaryota; kingdom Viridiplantae; phylum Streptophyta; class Pinopsida; order Cupressales; family Cupressaceae; genus Sequoia; species Sequoia sempervirens. The sequence continues at coordinate 185,683 of VDFB02268944.1, read as the reverse complement.
GGATTGATGGCATCTTGTAGTTGGTCTGATGTGGAACAATCATGACCTCCCAACTATTGTAAGCATGATTACTCCAATAACTATTTGAATTAAATAATATACTTTATGGTTCTTTTCAAATATCATAACTTGTGTTGAGCACTAACATTTTTTACTACATGCACCATCTTGTATTGGCTCTAGAAATGAAATCTCATAGGAATTAAAATAAAATTAATATAATAACAAATATTTATTAGAAATAGAAATTATTTTATTATTTATTGACTCTTCACTTGAGATATTAAATATTTTATAGTTTAAAAATTAAAATATACACTTTTGAACTACACATTTTTATACAAAATATTGGAGAATGTATAGTTTAATAGGTATTTTCATGTAATTTATGGAAAAATATATCGAAATGTTCAAACTAGAGGTGAAACCATGGTCATATCATAATATATATTGTATTTAAAGGAGGCTTGTTGAAGGGGACAAGTTTAAAGGAACTCAACTCCAACAAATTGGTCACAAAGAAACCTAGATTTTATTCTATATGTGTTCAATATGATTATTGGTTGAGTTGATGACTTTCCACCTGTCCAGAATGATACCATTTTCATATGGTCACCCAAGTGGAGAGACTAGGTGATTTGGCCCCTAACATAGGTGTACACATCTTTCTAGGATATTTCAAGGATGGAAAATTTACATGAACAATTATTTAAATAAAGATATATAATTTATTTTATTTGGATTATATCATTCAAATAGGAAGATCAAAATAGGTATCATGGATCACAAGTGGCTTACAACTATGTTTCAATAAAGAGACTAAAGGAGGTTAGCCTCAAAAGCTAATTTAAGGTAATCAAATCACGATCCAAGTGAATGGACAAGATAGTAAAGAAAATTTCCACAAACATTTGAGAGTGGAGTGACCATATAGAGCTAATGACTTAATAAACATATGAATTCTCAAGTTAATTTTTTGTCGCTTGGGTTTATGAGGCTTGTAAAGGTGGATATTTTTGCTCACAATTTTATCGAATTCAAAGCAAAACTTAATAGTGAAGATAATGCAATAAAATTATAGTGTAGAATAAAAAATAGAAAAACAATAAGCACAAATTTAACATAGTATTTATGTGGAAAACTTGATAAAATTATACCACAAAAAAACCATAGGCAAAGATCTTTTGTATTTTATTTCTCAAGAAATTCACAATTACAACAATCTTCTGAAAAGTTTATAGAAAACATGACTTCAACAAAGCATAAGAAATTCCAGTTGCAGAGTCCTTGTCAAATTTTTTTTTCCAAAAATAGAAAGTGTGACTCATACAACTACATGTCAAACATTTGTCAAAACTACCAAAAATAGAGCCCCAAAAAAAAAAATGGTTTTGCCAAAAGCACCTTCGACGTTCATGGGGCCACGACAACTCCCTGGGACCCCCCATCACATCAACCTTTAATAGAATATTACAACTTTCAATTGTATAAAAGACCTTTGGCCATGCCAAGTGCGTACCTAACACACTAGCTAGATATCAATGTTGACTAACTGTCATTGTTGGAATATCAATAAAATTTACTTCATATGCCAACAGATAATTTAGACAAAATGAAATCAAGAAATGAATAAATTATATTGGTCATGAACTATGGAAGAAATGCAAAGGGATAGATTTTAGTTATTACAAAGTTTAGGTTTAAATTTAATTCCAGAGTTCAATTGTTTCTGTTGGTTCATTGTGTTTTTTCTACTGGTAAAAAATGTGAATTTATATAAATTAATTTTTCATAGTGCTAAAAAAATATAATAATTGAAAATGTACAAATTTCAAACAAAATATAAAACCTAATTACATCTAATTTAACTAATTACAAATTCTCTAGGTTGAGGGTAACTTTTTGGTATATTGTATAAGTTCAACATAGATTGGTGGCACAATATGACCTAGTTTTGAAGAATCACTCCTCTTTTTCATAACAAAATAATATATTTATAATCCAATTTGAAAAACATGTACATTAAGAAAAAATGTTTACAGTGATTAATTAATCTAATTTTTGAGAAAAAAGATTACAAGTAAATATTTATTATACATAAAATACATGAAATACTTGTGTATATAATTAGTAGGTCCATTATTCTCTAACAAATTGGAGAATAATATATCTTCCTCTACTACAATACCTAAAGTGGGTGTGTAAGGACCATAACACAAGTGGTTTCAATGTCTACACAAATACAGTGAATTCCATAATGGAGTTGATGTGCCTTGAATTTTGAATACACTAACACCATCTCCTTGATGCTTTCTACTAACTTGAACAATTTGGATAATTTGGTGAGTCAAATTCTATGATATTATGCTCAATGATTCTACAACTACAATCATCCGATTTTGGTGGAAGAGGGAAGGAATAGTGGATTCAAAAGGAGCAACCAAAGGTGGAATGGGTAGCTATCAATTTCGATCAACACATACACTAATTCTAAACTATAGCATGCCACCAGCAAAACCCTAGAATGATATCATATCAAAGTAATTAGGTTAAAAACCATATCAAGCTTAGCCCATAACTATTTCAAAAAATATAATGTCACTTCAATATTATTGTGGTTTATAGTTAAAGACCATCCACCAACAATTCCAAAAATTAGTTGAAATCCCATCTTGCCTCCACCATTTGATTTTTTTCTTTTTATTGGAAGGATTGGGAGATGGATCAAAGGGTCAATGAAATATGGTGCTACTATTTACTTTACAATATAAAAAATCCTTTATTTCTTTGTATGACAAACCATCTGAATAAAACTACCTCCTCTACTCCCTCCAATGATGAAATCTGTCCAAATTAAAATCAATGTTTTAAACTCAATTTGTCAATATTTACATAGAAGTGGAAACCATATATAAAAAGGGGTAATATGAGGATTATAATGAGATAGATATATTTTGGTTTGTATTATGGCCATGTTTAATGTTATCTCTATTCTCAACCTTTGTTCATTAGTTTGAGACAAGTTTAGAGGTAGATTTTGAGGTGGGGTTTAAGGTAGGTTTTAAGGCACATTTTGAGGTAAATTTTGAGGTAAGTTTTTAGGTGGGGTTTTAGGTTGATCAACCATAACTTCATCCAATATAAAATCTTAGAAATTTATAAATTTATCTCAATTATAATGATAAAAATTAAATAAATATATTTTTCTTAAAAATCCTAGTTTTAGCCTAATGTAAATTTATTTAAATAATACACAAATTTACTCTAGTTTTACTAAAACCTAAACCCTAATCTATGAAAAATTTAATCCCTAAGCTCTAAACCCTAATCCATAAACCCCAAGCCCTAATCCTTGAAACCCAAAATTTAACCCTAAAATAACCAAAAACTTAAAACCTCTAAAAATGCACTAAAATAGAACTACCTACCTCAAAAAACATGACTTACAATCATGAAGGGAGGAAGAAAAGATTGGGTAGTGTGGTAGTCTCTAAAGATAAACATTTTATTGTGTTATCTTGGCTCTTGTCATTGCACTGTGAAAATATAGAAGAAAAAAAGCTTATGGGAGTGGAAAAAAAGAAAAATAGATTCTAGTTAGAAAAAATGTCTCAACCTTGAAACTACAAAAGGTTATTAGTTATATTAAGTTTACATTTGAGCATAAATTGATCCAAAATTTTCTCCAAAGCTACAAAATGGATAAATAAACATGCTGATAAAATTGTGTTGCAAGAACATGTCTAGATTTAAAGATATTAAAGTCTTTATTTTCAAAAGTTATAAAGTCAATTTTGAAGCCCTTAGAGGTCATTTTTGGGTTTGAAAGTGGTTGTAACTAGAGAAGATAATTATAGCTTGATAGAGCATTTCACAACATTTCCAACAGTTTAAAAAAATCATCAATCGAATTCTCAAATCAAATGTTATGGCCTATGAAAGTTGGGTCTCCCGAATTGGGAAATGAAAATGTTTTGGACACAAGAGATGTAGGGGGGAGTTACATGTGTTGGTGTGTGTTTGGAAACATCATAATACATATTTGATTAGAGATAAGTTGGGAAACACTTTGTGGGTGGTTTTAGCTCATTGTTGTGACAAGTTAAAAAATATTGAGAGGTGTAACTATAGTGATAGCAAGGAATGAAGTGTAATGATGCGAGTGTGTTAAAAAATATCAAAAATTAAATTTATATATTTAGAAAAGCTTAAAACAATAAAATAACTCTTTTAAATATATAAAATAAAATAAAATAACTCTTCAAATAAAAACAAAATAAACAATGCAAATAAAATAGAACAACTCTTAAATAAATATAATAACTCAATATTGATATCTCACAATTTTCTATCATGATGTTGCGAGGAAGAAATGCATGGTTTAGATACTGGGAGCTACAACATGGTTGTTCTTGTATAGGCACAAAACAATATAGGCATTGATTGTTCGATGGCTTTTAAAGAAGATTTAACTGGGGATGAAAGGATCTTCAAAATAATTAGGGAGAGAGATTTTTAAGTTATAGGTCTATACAAGATCCTCAAAAGAGTCCAAATGAAGGATATTGGGGTCTCAGCAGAGTTTTTAATTGGAGAAAACCCTCTCCTCATAATAACATTCAACATATGTCTAAGCACATTTGGATGACAAAAATGGATCAGCCAAGAACATGTATAGAAAACCCTCAAAATGATTCTTTTAAAGGTAGATATATTTATTTTGAAGTAAATGCGAATGGGTGAAAAGAATCGATTAAGAGTAGAGCCAGATCCTTTTTCTTGAAATGGGTTGGCGATCAACCAACATTTGACAAGATGAGAAAATGGTGTGACCTAAACTAGGGATCATAAACCAAACTTAAAGCCCTCACTAATTGTTTTTTTTCTAGTGGAATGTACATCAGAGAGAAGTAAAAAATGCATTTTAAATAATGGACCTTACATGCTGGAAGGGAGGGGATTTTATATCAAATATTGGTCACAAAATTTCAATCCTCTCAAAGCAGAAATGTCAGAAGTTCCAGCTTGGATAAGGTTATATAATATTCCAATTGAATATTAGGATAAAGATACATTGGAACAAATTGGTGATAAACTAGGGAGATTTGTTAAAGTAGATGAACGAATAGCAGAAAGAGACTCTAGTCTTTACATAAGACTATGCATTAATTTGAAGCCCTTCCACCTTTACCAAAGGTAATAGAAATAAGGACAGAAGAAGGTATATGGAATAAGCAAATTGAAATAGAGGAATCCGTAGAAACTTGCAAAAATTATAAAGATATGGGTCACAAAAAGGATGAGTTCCATTTACAAATTAACAATAATGAGGAGGCAGATGAGTAAGCTTTCTTAGAGAAGCTTTGAACGTAAGAGAAAACCTAGAGGTTTTTCTAAGCAAGGATCTTAAGGAAATAGAGTTGGTCAAGGAAATCAGTAATATAGTTGGTGTGTATGAGGTGAAAGAACCATTAAAGTTTAATCAAGTTTTAGTTAGAAATTTGAAGAGATAAGAATAGAGTTAGGAAGGAATGGGTCACGAAGAAGAGTCATAGTTGAGGTCGAGCTTGGGGGAAGGTGCTTGTGTTTTAGAATATATGGAAGTAAATTCTTTAACTAACATAGAATTTCAAAATGATCTAGGAGACCCTGGGAATGGTTTCCAAGTGCCTATATAATAGGTACAAGACAATGATCATAATGAAATTTTAGAGGAAGAGGAAAGCACCTTTGACGAGGATGAGGAAGGAATTTTTGAAACAAGAACATTAAGAAAAAGCATTTTGAAGTTAGGGAAAGCTAAATTGGGAGAGAAAAGGAAAAAATGAAAAAATCAAACAAGATAAGATTAGAGATTGTAGGAAATGCAAAAGGTCAAAGAAAACTTAGATCTAGGAAGGCTAACACCCTTCCTGAGTCACCATGAAAACCATATCCTAGAACGTTAGAAGTTGTAATGCCTCTGACAAAAGGTGATTGATCAAAAGATGTTTTGATCAAGAGTGACTGGATGATATAATATTATAGGAAACTAAATTAGATGAAAAGGGAGCATATTTGTTAATACAAAAATGGCGACAATGGAAAGGTTTTTTTGTTGAAGCAACTAGACTTTAAGGGGTTTGGGGATTATCTGGAACCCCATCACTGTTAAGGTGGAATAGATCACACATAATTCCAACTAGCAACTTATCAAGATTCAATGTGCTCTAATTAAGATTTGCTTTTTCCAATTAAATATATATGGTCTAACTACAATAAGCAGAAAGAGGGAAATTTGGAATCCGATTTCAAAAGTTTTGAGGAATTTGGAGAATGTGAAGACCATTATTGGAGGTGACTTTAATGCGACTTTGAATGGATCAAAAAAGAGTGGTGGTTCTACCTTGACCTCCCAAGTTCAATTATATTTCTGAAATTTGTGGCTAATAGTCATTAGCACAAATTAGAAACCAAAAATGGTAAGTTCACTTGGACTAATAGATGGAGCGAATTCACCAATATTGTAGAAAAGTTGGATAGATTTTTCATAGTGGGAAAATGGAATGAGGTTCCATGCACGTTTGAATCTACTATTTTACCTATTTCAGGTTTTGATCACTTCCCTATCTCTTTAAAAATTATTCAGGATATTGTTCCTATTAAATGCCCATTCAAGTTTAAAAAAATATGGTTAAGGGATGATGATTTAAGAGAGAATATAAAACATTGGTGGAATCATGCCCCATAGGGAAATGGGATTAAGGCTTTTCAGTTCTTTAAATAACTATAATTCATTATAGGTCAGTTAAAATAATGGAATAAAACACATTTCAAATATATTTTTGAAGAAAAAATTAGACTGAAAGAACAAGGGAAATTATAGCACATGGAATGGAAGAAGAAAACTTTGTGCAAGAAAAAGCATTAAGTTTTAGCTATCAAGAGATTCTTGCACGAGAAGAAACTTTTTGGTTGAAAAAATCATGGTAATGTTGGTTAAAAGAAGATGATAGGAACACAAAAAAAATCATAATTCAACAAAACTCAAGAGGAGAAAAACAAGATCTTTGAAATTAAAAATAAAGGAGAAATTTTAAGAGAACCAAATTAGATCAACATAGAATCTATCAGATATGTCCAAGAATTATTGAATGGATGAGTTATTATGAATGAAAGGGAAAGGGATAGTATATTACAAGTTGTCCCTGAGGTTATCAATCAAAAGTTTAATGATCTCCTGAGAAAACTAGTCACCAAGGAGGAAGTTCATGCTGCAAGCTTTTAGTTGGGAGCAGACAAAGCTCTCGGACCTGATGGGTTTTTTTTTGGCTTTTATCAAGCCTTTTGGGATGTGATACAAGATGACTTATTGAAGTTAGTGGAAGAGTCAAGGAAAAGGAATATGTTTTACATGATCTTAATAATACATTCATTGCTTTGATCCCAAAAAAGAGTGTCATGGAATCATTTGATGATTTCATACTGATTTCATTGTGTAATATAGTCTAAAAAGTAATATCTAAGGTAATGGAAAATAGGTTGAAGAATGTAATAACACATTTAATCTTAGAAGAACATAGTGGCTTTGTTCCACAAAGATCTATTTTTGAAGGTATTATTATTGCCCATGAGGCAATGCATATAGTTAGAAGAGCCAAAGTTGATAGGATGATAGTGAAATTAGATATCAGGAAAGCATATTATCAAGTGGATAGACAATTCCTTTCAAAAATAATAAAGAAATTTGAATTTTACAAGGAATGAAATAGGATGGATTAGAAATTATATAGGATCATCTAGATGTTCGGTGTTAGTGAATGTAAGTCCTCAAGGATTCTTTACAACTTCAAGGGGAATAAAACAAGGGGACCCTTTATCCCCTTCGTTATTCATTATTTTGGTCAAAGTGTTGGGAAGAAACATAGAAAAGGTTAAAAATGAAGGAAGATAGAAAGGATTAAATATTATTGGCACCATGAGTAGAAGCAACTACGCATCAACAATTTGTTGATGATACAATCCTCTTTGGAGAGGCTAATATAAAAGAAGCTAGAGTAATTAAATCCACCTTAGAATCTTATTGCTCAACCTTGGGGCAAAAAATAAATTGGCATAAATTAGATATTTTATTTTTCAATACAGTTATGAGAAAACAAAGAGATATCTCAAGGATACTAAATATCAAAATTGGTAGCCTTCCAGGGAAGTTTCTAGGCATACCCTTGTTTGTGGGGATTAGAAAACTAAATTAATGGAATTCATTAGTGGAAAAATGCAATTCAAAGATGGAAAGCTGAAAAAAGAAAATGGCTAACTTCAATAGGCCAAATTTTGATGTTAAAATTAGTAATATCAGCAATCCCAATATATTCCATGTCATGTATGGAAATCCTAACAAAAATAAAGAACTTCATAGAGCAAAAGATGAGGATTTTTTTTGGAGTGGTAGTAAATATCAAAACAAGACACCTTTATTATCTTGGGATAAAATATGTCAACCAAAATCTTCATGTGGAGCAAGTTTAAGACAATGGAAATCCCAATATATTCCCAATATCAGCAATCCCAATAATCAATAATATCAGCAATCCCAATATATTCTATGTCGTGTATGGAAATCCCAGTGAAAATAAAGAACACATAGAGCAAAAGATGAAGAACTTTTTTTGGAATGGTAGTAAAGATCAAAACAAGACACCTTTATTAGCTTGGGATAAAATATGTCAACCAAAATCTACATGTGGAGCGAGTTTAAGACAATGGAATTTACTTAATGAGGTGTTGAGGGGAAAATTAGTGTGGAACATGTATTGTAATTTTGATCAAAAGTGAGTAAAGATCCTACAACAAAAGTATTTAGATTTTAGAGAAAAATAAAGAATTTTCACTACAAAATCCACCAAGAGGCTCAGCCATTTGAAAATTCATGATGTCTTGCCAAGCAATAATAACTAATCATCTAACATGAATAATTGGTAATGGACAAAAAGACTCCTTTTGGGAAGACTTCTGGAAAGGATACATAAATCTAGATAGTTAAAATTTAAATGAAATAAAGGAAATAACAAAAAGGGAGTGGGGCATGGTCAAAGGTTGGAATAAGTGGGTGTTTGGGGATGTTTTCCATCAGAAACATGAGCTCTCTGATAAACTTAAGGTGAAGCAAACAAGGATGGAGGAGGGGGATGTCAGTGAGCAGAAATGTCAACAATAGAAAGACTATCGCACATAATGGGACAAAGTTTTGAAAAAAGAGGAAATATTATGGAAACAAAAATACATAATTCAATGGTTGAAAGAAGGAGATTGCAACACTTCCTTTTTCCACATCTCGACCCTCAAGCATAGAAAATGGAATCAAATAAAAAAGCTGAAAGATGATTTGGGAGTTGAAGCCACTACTCTTGCCTAGATTGATCAATTGGCCTCTCGATATTTCCAACACACCTTATCTAAGCCTATGGAGGCTCCTAACTCTACTGCTAATGACCTATTACTAGAATCCACCCTCGCTTCTCTAAATATTTCAGATAATGATGATATCCTTTGTGCTATCACTCTTGAGGAAGTCAAACTGGTTGTGTTTAGCATGGGCTCCTTTAAGGCCCTTGGACCGGATGGCTTCCTCTAGATTTCTTTCAGGAGTATTGGGAAATTGTGGGAGAGGACTTATTTCTTTCTGCCAAAGACTTTTTCAGGTCTGACAAACTTCTAAAACAACTAAACCATACCTTTATAGCCCCCATTCCTAAAAATGAAGAGCCCTAGACCATGGCTAACTTTAGACCCATCAGCCTATGTAATACCATCTATAAGATCTCCAAAATCTTGGTTAACCACTTGAAACCTTTTATGGATAAAATGATTAGCCCATGCCAAAAAGGATTGTCCCAAGTTGCCACATTCTAGATGTTGAAATTTCCACTCATGAAATTATGCACTCCATGGACATAAGTAATTGTGTTGGTATGGATTTCAAGCTCGACATTTCCAAAGCTTATGAAAAAGTTCTATAGGGTTTTCTTCTTAAAGTGTTAACTAAGTTTGGTTTCAATCAGAAGGTGGTGAATCTTATTTTTGAATGCATATCTACTGTGAAGTACTCTATTTTGGTCAATGGGGTTCCTCGTGGTTTTTTCAAGGTTGGTCGAGGAATAAGATAGGGAGATCCCCTTTCGCTATATCTATTTACAATGGTTGTCGATATCCTAAGTAGGAATGTTTCAAGGATGCTTACTGATGGGTCTATTATGGGGGTTAAACCTACCACCTCCCTCAAACTATTTGCAATACAACAATTTATGGATAATACCATCCTCTTCAGGAAAGATTTTATGGTGGAAGCAAGGAAGTGGAAGAATTGTCTAAATAGTTATGCTTCTAGTTTGGGCCAATGCATAAATTACAACAAGAGCATGATCTACTTCTTTAACATAGACAAGCTCTATAGGACTGGGTTACTATCGTTATAGGCTATAAGAGTGTGTCCCTTCCTTTATTGTACCTTGGTCTCCCTCTCACTATCAAAGAAGTCACTCTTGGTTTTTGGAACTCTATCCTTAAAAGGATTCAAAGAAAATTGGCTAGGTGGAAAGGCACTACCCTCAGCCATGTTGGTAAGTTGCAACTCCTTGTTGCTACTCTTCAAGGGATTTCAGTTTATTTTATGTCCATTTTCAAAATTCGTAGATATATTGTTGAGAAGCTTGAAATAATTAAAAGGAATTTTATTTGGTCTAGTACAGAGAAAAAAAGAAGTTGTCTTTGATAAGTTGGGATATAGTTTGTCTCCCTAAAGCTAGTGGGGGGCTTGGAATAAGGAAAATTCAACATACCAATAAATCTTTGCTTGCGAAGGTTGGATGGGAATAGCTAAGGAACAAAAAGGAATGGTGTTTGTTTCTAAATTTGAAGTATCTAAATAATTGTCCCCTGGTCAGGTGCCTCTTTGATGACCATCCCAGTGGTTCATTGAATTGGAACAATATCTATAGGATTAAAAATTTGTTGTAAGTTGGGTTGAGATGGAAGCTAGGGAATGACAACAAAATTAGATTATGGAAGGATACCCTAGCTACTTGAAATTCCTCTCTCAATCTAACTTCAAGAATTTGTTGGTTCCTATTATGAGGTTCTTTGGTAGGAATGTGAGAGACTACTTGTGTGGGTTGCATGGCTCTATGAAATGGAAAATATTGGAGATGTGTTGTCCACTTTCCCTTGAGCTAAGGCATCAGGCTAGGACTCTGCACAAAATTCTCTCACTAACTAGAATAACCATCTCTAACCTGGAGGATGAATTCTATTGGACAAAGGAAAGCAAGAGCAATCTTTCAGTTAAAACAACCTACAGTTTGCTATTGGTGTAGGGAATTTAGAACAATATATGGAAACAGGTCTGGAACAAACAACATACACCAATTTTTTTTTTGGTGGACAATAAGTCACAGTTTAGAATTCACACTCAAGACAACCTAAGGAAAAGGGGATTTCAAATTCTGAATAGATGTATATTATGCAAGAACGATGAGGAGTTTGTCCCTCATCTATTACTCCACTATCTGTTTTCTACTGAAGTTTGGGAGTCAGCCTTTGGAAGATTGGGTATTCATTGGACTATGAATGGTGACCTCATGAGTTTTGTTGATAATTTGATCAATCCCTATCATCATCCTCTTCCTAAGGAAATATGGCAACAAGTTCTTCCCATTCTATGTAGGTGTGTATGGAAAGAAAGAAATAATTGGCTCTTCAGAAATGTGGAAAAAATCCCAAAGGAGGATTTTAGTGTTAGCCTCAAATTTATTACTAAGAATGTTTCTTTATATGTTTGAAAACCCCTGAACATACCCCCGTCAGTGTGGGAAATCAACATGGCCAAATCCTGGAATAAGAACTTGGAGATCAACTCCTTTGACAACTCAAAAGATCTAGCTAGGCTTAATACAGTCTGGAAACCCCCTAATAATGACTGGAACAAACTTAACTTTGATGGTACGATGAAACGTAACCGTAGGTTGGATAGATTTGGTGACATTATCAAAGACCCCAAGACAATTTGGTGGTTGGGTATGTTGGTGGCATTGGGATACAAACCTCTATGATAGCTGAGGCAACATTGTTGCTCAAGGGAGTCAAAATTATTGTCAATCTTGGCATAAAAAACTTTCATATCGAAGGAGACTCCAAATTTTTGATTGACTCCATTAATCACATTCATTTCCAAGGGTGGACTATTAGGGACATATTATTGGATACAAAATTCCTGCTCACTAAACTTGAAAGAAGGAAACTGACCCACATTTTTTGTGAAAGGAACAAGGTGGTTGACTCTTTGGCCAACATACGCTCATCCTATGTTTTATCCAAATGTTGGAGAAGTATGGGGACTCTCCCCATGAACATCCAAGGAATTATCCTTGTGGAACAAAAACACACTACAGTTTAATGATGAGATCTATCATTTTTATCATGGCAAGGCACACTCGGTATTACACCCTAGGTCTCCTAATGATGTAGAATACGAATGATGATGTGGAGGGGTGTGGACAAAAAATTTAGTTATGGTTAGGGGTGTTAGTGGTGCTCAAATGGTATTTTCACAAGCTTTATGAGTCATCTTGTCATAAGTATGAAGCCCATGTTTTTAACCACATTTCTTGGAACTTCTTCGAGGCAAAAATCACCACCAAACCTTTTACTAATAATGATCTGCTAAATGTTATAATGACTTTTGGCTATGGCTTGTTGTACTTAATCAAGATTTTTTATGGCCTCGTGGCCCTAAACACCTTGGAAATGACTATTGGTACGTGAGAAAATCTAATTGTCTTAATTAGGAAAGATTTTAGTTTTGTTATGGTGGTAGCAATAAATGGGTTGTGTGCATTACCTGTTTGCAATTTGAAAAGCTTCCCATTTTGATTACCTTGGTGAAATTTTTCTATCTGAGTGCAAAAATGGGAGGGGACCGAGTTAGAACAAAGCCAAGAACCTACAACGAATTCCATCGAGACCCCCTGGTTTGGCATATATGCGTAGAAGGAGGTATCGATCCTTTAATGGAGAGCTTGCAATGGAATGACAAAAAGCTCTCTACTCTGTTTGTGAGCTCATGGAACAACACAAAGGGTTACTATTGGTGGCATCTCATTCAAAATTAATGAGGTCATCGCTAAAGCTACAAGTCTATCATGCTCTGGTCAAAAACTTAAAAAATATACTAACGTTCAATATTTGGAGAGTCTCCATATCTTCTTTTGTGAAAATGAAATTCTAGTCAAGATGCACGCAAGGTTTGAATAGAGCAAGTTGCCAAAGCCATGGGACTAGGTCTATTTAGTTTTAATGAAGTACATCACTCTTGAGGGGAGGTTTAAAGTTTTCTATTTTTATCATTTTCCTTTGTTAAACTACCTTAGACATAGGACGCTCATCAGTTTTCCCTTCTTTCTCTCATCGCTTGAAAGCTTTGTTAGGGAAACTATGGAAATTGTGGTAAAAAACCCTAACAAACCACCCCCATTACCCCTACATCAAGGTCTCATTCTCTGTCTATACCACTTTCACCTGGATCTCTCTCCACCTAAACCCATCTCGACCGTCAAAATAGAGAAACCTAAGCCCTCAGACCAGTCCCTTGCTAAACCTTCACTTACTATTTCGGTGGGCCTTAAAAGAAAGAACCATTCTGCGGCTAGTCAACCCCCTGAGGATCCCAAATCTAAACTCTCAGACAAAAAGAAAAAAAGGTGGCATGGGCTTGGCTTAATCTAAAGTTGTTGCAAGGCTCCATGAGCTAAAAAACACACCCAAAAAGAAAGATAGTAAAGTATTGACCAAGACCAAGTCAGATCCAAAAAAGGGAAAGAAGGACACCACCTACCAGAGGAAATTCCCACGAATAACGAAGATGTGGACTCTACTGACATAGACTCCCATGGGGATACAATGGTTGCTGTAAGTGTTGACATGGGGGTTGAGCTAACAAGTGTTTGAAGATCTAACAGATTGGAAAAGCATAAAAAGGAGGTCTTGGTCAATGAAATTTCTATCAGTTCAAAGTAGAATGGTGGCAAAGAGGATAGCAAGCATGACACTATTGAAGAGATCAAGGAGTTTGTGGAAGGGCCAAGTCACTTCACTAAGTTAAATAGGATGATCCAGGAGGAATCCACTATAGAGTCCTTTGATCATCTAACTCGGGTGAAGGTGACTAACAAGGAGGAAGCTGATAAGGAGGAGGAACTCAACAACCTAAAGGCTTGCATTGCTAAACTAGAAAAGAAAATTGCAAGGTTGACCCACTTCGCAATCAAGATCATCCACCACTTTGTTGTCACTTTGTCGGACTATTGAAAGAGGAGGTCAACGAAAAGACTGTAGAAGAGAAATCCAACAATAAGTGGGTTGGGGATGATGTGCTAAAATTCATCTTTGAGGAGTGGGGGGGTTTAGCTGAGTAATGGGGTGGGGTGTGTTTTGTTGTGGGGTGGGTGGTCCTTTTGTTGTATGCCTATTTTTTCTATATCTAGACAATAGGCTATTATAGTTTTTGGTTTTTTATATGAATTTGACCCTTTGGGCCCCTCGTGTAAAGGGTACTACACCTTGTAAATGCAAATTTTATCATCAAAAACAAAAAGGGAGTGGGGAGAGAAGATTAAAGACTTTAAGGAATCAAGACTAATTGATGGACATGTAGAATGGAAATGGAATTCAGCTGTAGACTTGTCTTTAACAAAGGAACAAAAATTAAATTCTAATAAGATATTGCAAGATAGAAAGGATTTTTTGGAAAAGAAGGAAGATGAAGTGATTTGGTGTGGATCAAGATCTATAAAATATAGTGTAAATATTGGATATAAATTAAGGAGAATGGCAGAAGATAAGGAAGATTGGCCTAGAAATTTATGTTGGATTAAAAATTATTTGTCAAAAGCTACATTTTTTGCATGGTTAGTACTACAAAGGAAAGTTTTGGTATAAGAAAGATTAAAGAAACTAGGATTTCAGTTGGTGTGTGATACATGCAAAAGAGAGACAGAATCAGTAGATCATTTATTGTTGTACTTTGAATTTGCTACACTTTGTTGGAAATTTGTAATGAAGAAGCTAAGTTGGCACACACTATTTTCATAATCTTTGTTAGGGATGTTCCAAGTATGGAGGAATTTATAAACAAAATTCAACCTTTTTGAGAATATGGGAAGTTTTACCTTCAATTATAAAATGGGAATTGTGGAAGGAGCAAAATAGATGAATCTTTCAAGGGAAAGAGATAACATAATTTTTTCTATGTAACAAGATTAAACTGGCCATTACAGAGGTAGTGAATGTAGCAACAATTAAACAAAATTAGAGTAATTTTTTGCTTTCAAATTGGGATGATTGTTTGGAAAAATCCTAGCCTTCTCTTAAGATTCCATCAATGAATGGGTATATGCGGGTAACGTCAAGTTCATAGGATCGATTGAAGGCTAGATGGAAGCACCCTGAGCAAGGTTGGATGAATGCAAATTTTGATGGAATGTCTAGTGGAAACCTTGGACCTTCGAGAGAAGACTATGTGGTAAGAAATTGGCAAGGTAGTTTAGTGGCCTTTGGGTCACTGAAGTTAGTGGAGGACATGAACAATGAAGCAGAGGCACAAGCAACATTACTCGCCTTGAAAGTGGCAAGTAAAATAGGAGTATCAAAATTGCATGCAATTAAAAACAACAAAACTCAAAGTGGGAAATTAAATAAATTTTTAAGGCCAATTCAAAATCAGTTGGTAAAGTTTGAAATTTTTAAAATCTCTCATATCTATAGGGAAGGTGATGATCTAGCAGATAGACTGGCTTACTAGGAAATGAGGAGGGATGACAACACTAAATAGTTATTTTAGGAAGATCTAAGACATGTAGAAAGGGAAAGCAACGATGAAAGAAATTAAAATGTACTAAATGATTTGAAAGAGTTGAAAGGAAAGATGCTGTGAAATTATAGTGAAAAGAAAAGTTACAAGTTAGATCCAACTAGGTTTATGGAAGAGGCGAAGGAGAGTCTTATATATGCAAGTTGTTAAAAAAATAACATTCCACCCTATTTTGCAAGTGAGAATAAATAAGTAGAGGCAAATTGCCCCCTATTTCTTGCAAGAACAAGGTTCTAAAGTAGAGTTGCTTTGGGCTTTGACTATTGTTTTAAGGTGTAATAGATAAGGTGGTGGTTTATCTAGGTCTGGCAGTTACAGGGGATATTGTCTTTGCACGCAAGGTTATTGGATGTGAGCCTTTATTATTCTTATTTCCCTTTGTTCCCAATCATTCCCAAGGAGAATTGATTCTATGTGGCATTGTGATGGTCACTTGGTTGAGTGAACATGCATTGGGTTGGAGCAACTATCACAAGAATGGACTGTTTCAAGGAAACTTTATCTTCTTGTGTAGCATGAGTCTGTTGATTTTAGATATTTAGGAAGGCCATATTTAGTGTCTTCTTAGTATAGATTCATTTAATCTCAGTTGGTTGTAGGTGTAGGAGAACGAAAATTTTGGATGTAAATTTGGTTTTCTCTTATAACTTTATGTTGAACACCTAGTAAATCTTTTGATTTAATAAAGGGTACATGCCCTAGCCTGAAATTTATCGATAAAAAAATTGATATCTCTTAATTTTTAGATAGATGTATTTAAAATATCTATGTCAATTATATTGTAATAACTACCAAATTTATTTTGTAAATAATATTTAAAGTATACCACCATTAAAAATGTATATGTCAATTTTTTAATTTGATGTTATTTTAACATATATGACTTAACAATAAAATTTAGAAGATTTAATGACCAAATCAATTTATCATTTAATGATTTGCATAATTTAAATATATATATATATAAAAAAAAAAAAAATCACTTTTCTAAAGGATAATTAAAAAAATTGAGTTATTCCACAACATGGGAAAGGCAAAATAATTGCTTGTAACAGTATGGATAAAGTAATTTAAAAAATAATTACATTTATGTACGGGATTATTCATATCCTCTAAGTTTTATCTAGAGAATTATTCATATTCTCCAAGTTTTATCTAGAGAATTATTCATATTCTCTAAGTTTTATCTACGGAATTATTCACATTCTCAAGCATTGATCTTATGCCAAATAATTTATGAAATTTACATGCATTTCCTATAAATCTTGTAATTACTACTTAGATTTGGTTAAAAAAACTTTGTCAAAAATCCCACCATGCTTACAAGTTAAGTTAGCCATTACATTTCTATTGGGCAAAGCCAAATTAACTACCTTTTTTAAATTGCATTATATATAAATATTTAATCAATTGTTTTGTTTCAAAGTGTATCTATATAATAGTTTTTTTCAATGTAATCTTGTAATGCATCTATTTCATTTTTCAAATATATTTTATATTTACAATTGTCATGTTTATAATTATAAATTGAGGGGTATGTATATTAACAAAATAACTATTAGATATTTAATTATCGATCTTTCAAAAGTAATTTATATTATGTTTAAATCAATTTGAGGATTCATAAATTTAGTTAGAATTTTGAAACATTATGTTATGCTCAAATTCTTTTGATATATATTTGAATTTTATTAATTTTGCTATGATCAATTTAGTAATAGATTATCCATATTGCGATGAAATCCCTATTACTACTAAGACTCATTTTGCTTTGAATTAACTTGAGGGTGTTATGTAAATTTTAATGCATGAATGCTTTGGTCATTGACCATTTTCTTACTCTCATCTAAATCATTTCTTAATTCATCATTTATAAATGATATCATAAATTATTTGAAATTTTAATGTATTTTTTAATACTTATTTTCTTATTTTGAAATCTATAAAATAGTTGATAACCTAAGAATTAATGCGAGAAATAAAAACTAAAAAAATATAAATATAGATGAATAAAAAATTCAAAATAGAATTATAGAGTTTTTTTTTTTTTGATAGGTAAGTGCTACCAGTATGGGGGTAGCTCCCAAAATTACTAAAATATGAAAAAACATAGCAAAATGAACAGAAGAATTTGCTTTATCTGCTGCCATTATCAGCCAAGCATACATCAGTCAGAGTAGGCTAGTTCGCAATATTATTACTTCTGATAATTTCTATGCTCTGAACTATACCATGGTTTGCCAAAACATTCGCTGCCCTGTTTGCCAGAATTATAGAGTTAGTTTCCAAGAAAGTAATGTAAATGCTCATGAAGTAAAATGGCATTATAGAATAGGTGAGAGGGTGGAGGTGGAAAATACAACTAATAGGGAGAGGATACCAAAGGTATTGAAGAATAGTAAATATAACTTGTATGGAAGATGTAAACACCTCACACCACTGACACTAATACTCTATAAATTTAAGCAAACTTAATCAATAAATATAGATAAAACCTAAATAAATGTAAAATAAATACTCACTAGGAAAATAAAATCCTACATTAACACCCCCTTAGGCATAGCTTAGGTGGGTGATAAAATGGGTCCCAATGAATGAAGCCTAATGAGGTACCCAAGTGCATAAAAATATTCCCCTAAAGAGAAGAATCCCCCAAGAAAAGAGAGAATAACCCTCCTCAAATAAAGAGAGAGAGAGAGAGAGAGAGAGAGAGAAGACCCTAAGAGTAAGGAAGGACTAGATAGTCCCCTAGAAAATGAAACCTCTTGCACCCTCAATAGAGCTCACAAATAAAGACTTTTTAAAAAGGGTTTGGTAAAAATATTGACAACCTACTCAAAATTTGGGCAATAGTGAAGATCGATGACCTACCCATGAATGAACTCCCAAATGTAGTGCATGTGGACCTTAGTATGCTTGCTCCTTTGATGATGGATCAAGCTCAGTGGGATTTGAATAACACTTTGGTTTTCACAAAATAGGACTGGTAGCCATCTAAAATGAATACGAAACTCAATGAGGAGATTTTGAAGCCAAATAACTTTAGTATCAACATTCATACCCCTCGACATTGAACCTTAATACAAGAAAGATCAATAGCATACTACTTCTTACTCAACCAACAAATATGATCTAAATCAAAAAAAATGTAACCTAAAGTAGACTTGGGATCTTGACAATCGCCTACCTAATCTAAATATATGTAGCCACCAAGTCGATATCATTGCCCATTGCATAGTGAATCAAAAATTCAAGAGTACCCTAAATGTAGTGGAGAATCTACTTGGATACTTTCTAATACAACTCATGGGGCCCTTGCATGAATCAATAAACCATGTTCACAACATATAAAATTTTGGGTCTCATGTGAGTTAGTTAGATGAGACTCCCAACAAATTATCAATAGAAAGTGTCATCAATGAAGGGTGAAGAGCACTAAGCCTCAAGTTTAACTCTAGAAAATAAAGGGAGTTAGAGAAGGTTAAATTTAATAATGTGAAACATTGAGAGAAAATATAAATAATACTTGGACTATGTGATGGTATTCCTAAAGAAAACAAAGATATTTCATTTCTAAAAAAATAATACAAGCTTGAGTTAGTCAAAAGACCTATCACATAGAGTTTTTTTTTTTCTACAATGGTGGATGAGGAACTTCTTGTGATAAAAGGTCACCAACATATATAACTAGAAGGATTGAATCATCCTACTACACAATATATACGTTTAGATCTTAATGACAATGAGAGAACCCACATGAGAAGGAAGGAATCCATGTTGGTGTACCAAGATTGAGGGGCTTATTTCAAGCCATAGATATATTTCTAGTCTAAAAACCAAATATGAGTCTTGTATAAGACCTTATAGATGTTCCATGTATAACTCCTCCTTAAGGTCTTCATGAAAAATATACTTTTCACATCCATCTAGTGAACCTCCCATTGATGTGTTAGAATGATAGCAAGTGTGAGATGGATGAATTTTTTTTTGGTTGTAGGTGGAAATATCTCAAAGTAATCAACAATAGGAACTTGGGAAAATCCATTTGCAACTAATTTTTCCTTATGCTTATCCAATGATCCATCTACTATGAATTTTTCTTGATAGATCCACTTGCTTCAAACAAATTTTCTTCCCTTGGGAAGGGGGACAAGATCCTAAGCTTTGTTCCCAATCAAGGATCTACATTCCTCGTACATAGCTATATATCCCTTAAGAATACCATAAATGTGGTTGTTATGAATTTTTATTGATAGATCCACTTGCTTCAAACATTTTTTCTTCCCTTGGGAAAGGAGACAAGATCCTAAGTGTGGTTCCTAGTCAAGGAGTTAGACTCCTCCTATGTAGCTATATCTCCCTCATGAATACCATATGCCTGTCAAAAAGACTATAGATCAAAGATATAATAATGTAGACATGTGGAGAACCATAAAAATTTGAATGTGTAGTGTCTACTGGATCCCCAATCCAATCACATATAGCTTGCAGTGTCTATTAAGACCAAAGTGGAACTAAATTTGGAGAATCATCAACATCCAAATGGTGACTAGGAGAGGAAGGACGTAAGTCCTCATCATCACTCTCCACATTTGAAGTGGAGGAAGAAGACTCCTCATCATCAATAATCTACCTAGGTGAATTTAAGTCCTCAAAAGACTTTCCATCTAGCCCAAGTTACTCTAATGCCAAAAGAGGATGTGGAGAAGTGACTAGAGTGGATAAAAGAGCCCTCCTCAAAACAAACACTCCTCTCAATGAACAAATCATGTGTGGTGGGGTGAAGCAA
The DNA here is from genome assembly GCA_007258455.2 of Sequoia sempervirens. Lineage (NCBI taxonomy): Eukaryota > Viridiplantae > Streptophyta > Pinopsida > Cupressales > Cupressaceae > Sequoia > Sequoia sempervirens. Next base: position 164,993 of record VDFB02268944.1, on the reverse strand, counting down.
TTGATAACATTTAATACCATCTAGATACCATATATATGAATATATAATATTTTCTTTGTGGATCCATGACCTTACATTTCTCTATAGGAATGTGGGCCCATGCGAGAGAGCCAAAAACTTTGAATTTAACTAATGGTTTTTTACTACTCCAAGATTCAAAATGAGTGTCTCCCTTCAAGGCTTGATGAGGAACATGATTTTGGAGATAAAAATAATAATTAAAGGCCTCCACCCAGTATTATGGTGCAAGAGATAAAGTGAAACATACAATTTTCCATTTTCCTTCAAGGAATTATTCTTTTGTTTACCACATCATTCAACTAAGGATTGCTTATAATTGAATGTTATAAATCAATCCCCTTTGAAATGCAAAATTTCTCAAAAATTATGGTTGACATATTGACCATCATTATCAATCCTAACTATCTGCTCATAAAAGTTATGAATAACAAAAGATTCTCAAAGACCTTAGACTCCTATTTGGGAAAATGCACCCAATTATACCTAGAAAAATTATCAATAAATACCAAATAATATCTAGCCCTATTAAAGTAAGGGTCTAGTAAAAGTACTAGCAACCAACTCCAATATTTGTATATCTCTCCATGCCTTCCCTTTGTTAAACTTATCTTTAGAGTGCTTACTAAGAAAGTAACTTTGGAAAAAACCATTTAAAAAAATGAACTAAAAGAGGCAACCCTTTAACCATGCTTTTTTAGTTAAGCTATTGCAATTAGCAATAGTTAATATGGGAAAGTCACTCATGCAACAATTTACTTTACTAAAATGAGAGAGAAAAACAATCGAATAAGGATAAGGAATAAAGTGAGGAAAGAGATAAAGCCAAGATTGATGATTTTCTCTCCCTATTGCAATTTTAGAACCATTGAACATCTCACTAATCACCACTAAATTTTGAGTGGAATCTACCTAATTTTCTAAACATGTGTGAATGATTTGATAGACTAATAAGAAATTAGTTGAAAATGCGGGCACACAAAGAACATCCTAAAATATGCTATCCTCCACATTAATGGACCCTTTGCCACACACCTCAATAGGAGTGTCATCACTCATCTAAATTGTAGGAATAAAACAAGACTTTAAAGATGTGAACTTCTCTCAAGATGAAGCCATGTAGTGCAAAATACCCAAATCAAGAATCCAAGGGGATGGTTATGAGACAATTGCTATGAGGGCATTGCCCTTTCCTTTCCACTTGTTTTATTTTTCCTTGTTAGACCCCTCATGTGAAATTTTCTTTATTGACAAGAACAATGATATTCTTCTTCTCTAGAATGTGTTTCAAGTGATCTATTTATTTATTCAAACATTTGTGTTCATCTAACTTGGTCTTTTATAATAGAAAGACTTGACCTTTTCCTTCTTAGGTTTATTACCTTTTGAAAAGGAGGTCTCATGGTTACTTTTGAGGCAACTGATTTATGATCCTTTTCCTCCTTACAAATTTCCTATTTCAAATTAGTATTTCCTATTCCTTTATGTTCTTGTGTGCCTTGGTTGGAAACCAAGGCATTCAACTTAGGGGATTCAGGATTACCCATCAAGATTATCTTATCACGTTCCTTGGTGAGAGAAAAGCCATCCAAAGATGTTATGGTAAACTAAATTCCATGAGGGATCTTAGTGGCAAGAAAGGTAAAAACAAAAATTGAATAATCAAGACCAAACTTAAAAGGAATATTAAGGATCAATAATTCATTATTCTTTTCAATTTCATGTTGTTTTAACTACAATCTTATTGATTTGAATTCAATAAAGAAGTCTTGAATGGTGTCAAAAAAATTAGGCTCAAACTAACGAGTTTGTTTTCTAATTGATGATTTCTATCATAAGTCCCAAACAAACTTTTCAATTTATTCCTAATTTCATTTAGTGAACTTAGAGATTCAATATAGAAGAGGAGATAAGAAAATATAGATAAACATAATATTTCATGAGCTTCATCACATTTTCTAAACCACTTGGATTTTTAGCAAGTAAATTAGGTGCATGTTCTAATCCCATTATTATTATGTGAAAACTAGGTTTTCTTGAGTAGATTACCATTCATGATTTCCACTCAAAATAGTAGTATGGTGTGAGTAAAGGGATTGAACTTTGATTTAAAATGAAAAAAAATAAGAAATGTAGAAAGAAGTGTTCTTAAAAGAAGACAACACAAGTACACCCCTTGTTACTAGTTGTTGAAATTACCTCCCAACACTTGTATAATGTGTGGAATTTTATGATTAGTGAAATTTACAATGTAAATACTAGATTTTTAGACTCTTATAGGGCCCAATAGTGGCCAAAATGAGGAAACTATAGCTCAAGTATAATATAAGATAAAATAGAGAGCACTAGTGTGGAGTAATACAAAAAAACATACACTCTAAGAAAGGACCTAAAAAGGAGTCCATTTGCACAAGTTATGGCCCTTGAAAGATATCAAAATAAAATTTATGTAACAAATTATGGAATAATCTTCAATTTATGAAAAACAAGAGTGTCAAATTAGAAAACCAATAAAACTACCACAAAGAGCTTGATATTCTACCCACATAAAAAATGCATTGAAAAAGGCCTCTATATGTCTAAGAATGAGCCTCTTGAAGTTAGCTTATCAGACTAAAAAGTGTAATTAAGAGGGGTAGAGGGCTCATTTGAGGTCTAGCAATGATCTAATAGTAGTGAGTAGGTGGAGGTGTAGGTGATAGTGGTACTGCAATGGCCATTGTTTGTGCAATGGCTAAGTCACTAGTGACAAGCATGTGTTTTGGTGTTAAGAGTTAGAGGTTGTGCTAACCTTGATGAACCTTTTTAAATTATTTTAACTTGAAAAAATTCAAAATTACATTGTACTCTACATAGGGGGTTGTATAGCCTACTCCAAAAAATGAATTTCCTCATAAATGCCTTGCCTTAAAATTGATAAATTCTATATGAAAGTACAAGTTTTGGGGCCTTTTGAATGTTTTGGAAAGGTCTATTTGGCTTAAAGTGCTCCATTTGTGAGAATTTTTCTTGATCTACAAAGAAATTTCCCATTTATAAATTACTAATCTCTCATGTACATGAAACAAAAGCCTAATATGAATTTTTTGAACCTTCTAGACACTATGGAACAACTAAAATTGCTACTAAGATTACCAAAATGTTATGAACACTCAACTTTCAAAACATACAAGTGCAAAACTCTAGAGGTCAATTTTTTTCAAACATTTTTAATTCTAGATAATTTGAAAATCCAAGAGAAGATCATATTGGTCTATGGAGCTTGTTCATGCTTTGTATTAATATTTTTAATAAAGGAGTTTTGTTAATAAATTCGATTGATTTTTTTTTTGTAACTACCAAAAACGATCTATTTGAAAAATAGTTTTGTAACTGCCAGAAATAGGTTGTTTCTTGGCTAACTATGAATGTGGAAGATGAAGAGTCAAGGTGTGAGAATGTATATAACCATGCAACAACGGGTTGTGTTGTGGGGTTGAGAAGAAAATGTCGTTGTACACACAACTGTGGATAGTGTTGCAAATGTATGTAGCCTGTATTTTTTGGGATATAATAAAATATTGGATGACTATTTCTATGGATGAAGCCCACATTGGGTGAACCATGTTAAAATCTCTATGGTTTGTGTAACTTATTTCATTATTTATGTTTCACATTTATAATTTTATGATTTAATTGCTCCATCCTATTGGTAAATACTAACAATTGGTATTAGAGTGGTGTTGTTTAGTTGTTTGGTAGGAGAGTTTCAAACTTGAGTGGGAGCAATGTCCAAAGAAGGAAAATTGAAGGTCAAAAAGTTTAACGGCTAAAATTATCAATTATGGAAAATGTAGATGGAAGATTATTTGTATCAGAAAGATTTGTGGCAGCCATTGTAAGGGAAAGCAAAGAAATTGTCAACAATGTCAAATGAAGAATGTGAAATTTTAGACATAAAGGTATTGGAAATTATTCAGTTGTGCCTGGCATCATTTGTGGCATTTAAGATAGCCAAAGTGAAAACAACAGATGATTTGATGCAAACATTGGAAAAACTATACAAAAAACCCTCAGCTTCAAATAAGGTATCCTTAATGAAGTAGTTATTTAATATGAAAATGATTGAAGGAGGTTCTATTATAGATCATTTAAATAAATTCAATATAGTTACTAGTCAAATAATTTCTATTAATGTTAGTTTTGATGAAGAAGTTTGAGATCTCTTGATTTTATGTTCTTTCCCAAAAATATGGAACAACTTGGTTATGGTTGTAAGCAACTTTGTTTCTGGTTCAGATACATTAAAATTTGATGATGATGTTGGTGTTATTCCATGCAAGGAGATTCAAAGGAAGATCACAGGTGAGACTTTGAAATTGGGTAATGTTTTGAATTTAGAAGACAAGGGAAGCTCAAAGGAGAGAAGGAAAAGCCCAAAAATTCATAGGAAGTCATGAGGGAAATTGAGGAATAGAAGGCCTCAATCCAGAGGAAGGAAGTATTGTTGGTACTGCAAAAAAAATAGGCCACTTGAAGAAATATTGTTGGTCTCAGAAAGGAAAGGAAGGAGACAAACAACAAGATAACAATAAGGAAGTAAACATTGTAAGTAAATCAAATGATGACACTTTAATTATTTCCCTAGATAATGTTGATAATTCATGGGTAATAGATTTAGGAGCTTTGTTTCATGTTTTGATTATTTCCCTAGATAATGTTTTGATTCAGGAGCTTTGTTTCATGTTACACCTTATAGAAATTTATTTTTTGATTATGTCTAAGGAGATTCTGGACTGGTATTTTTGAGTGATAATGAAACTTTCCAGATTATTGGAAAGGGAAAAATAAAAATAAAAATATAGAATGGAAATCAATGACTGCTACAGGAGGTAAGACATGTTCCAAAGGTGAGTAGAAATTTAATTTAAGTAGGGAAATTGGGAGATGAAGGCTACATAGTTACCTTTATATACAAATTTTGGAAGGTTACTAAAGGCGCATTAATAGCAGCTAAAGGTGTAAAAGGTACTTTATATTTTTGTACTGGTAATATTGTTCCTTGTACATTAGTTGTTGTAGGAAAAACTATAACACGAAAAATTTGTTGCAAGAACAACTACAACAGTTATTGCGGGTTCAACAATAGTTACAAAAATAGTTGTTGCAGGTACATAAATATCATTGTGGCATCATAGACTCGAGCATATGAGTGAGAAAGGTATGGAAATTATTCACTCTAAGAAGTTGTTGCCAAGTCTAAAACATATTAACATGGATTTCTGTGAGAGTTGTGTTTATGGGAAGCAAAAGAGAGTGAGATTTCTCAAAGATGGGAAACAAAAGAAGAGTGAAAAACCAGAGCTTATACATACAAATGTATGGGGACCAACTTAGGTATCTTCTCTTGGTGGTTCTCGTTATTATGTCACATTTATTGATGATGCAACTAGGAAAACATGGGTGTATTTCCTAAAACAAAAATCAAATGTATTTGAAACTTTTAAAAAGTGGAAAAACTTGGTTGAAAATGAGACATGGAAAAATATAAAGTGTCTCAAGTCTAAAAATGGAGGCGGCTATTGGAACAAATCATTTAAAGATTATTGTTCATACAATGAAATTTGTAGGAAAAAAATAGTCCTAAGAGCTCCACAATAAAATGGTGTGGCTGAGAGAATGAGTAGAGTAATAATAGAGCATGCAAGGAGCACGAGGTTGCATGTTGGGCAGCCTTTACATTTTTGGGAAGAGGTTGTACATACTGTTGTTTATTTAATTAATAGAGGGAATTTAGTTCCTTTTGGATGTGGTATTCCAGAGGAGGCATGGATAGGTAAGAATGTGAGCTATTTTTTTTTTCTAAAAACCTTTAGTTGTGAAGCTTTTACACACATTGATATTAAAAATAAAACCAAGCTTAAAACTAAGTCTAAAAAATGTACCTTCATTGGATATGGAATAGATGACTTTAGTTATAGGTTATGGGATTTTGAAAATTAAAAAAATATTAGAAGCAAGGATGTTATATTCAATGAGAAGGTTATGTATAAGGAACAACTACAAGAAAAAAAACATGAACAAGCAAAAAGATAATATGTGGTGCTGGATGATATTTCAAAGAGTAAAATTGTATTGGTACTTGATGCTCAACAACAACTAGAAATACCACAAACTCCTATAAATGTTAGAAATTCTACAAGGATAAGTAGACATCCTAAAATATTTTCTCCTTCATTATATATTCTATTTTATTAATTGATGTTAGTGAATTAGAAGGGTATGAAGAAGCTATGCAGGTGGATATCAAAGAACAATGGGAGCAAGGAATGAAAGAGGAGATGGATTGCTTGCTACAAAAAAGACTTGGGATTTAGTCAAATTGCTTGTAGATAAAAGAGATTCGCCAAACAAATGGGTTTACAATCTAAAAAAAGGAGGCAAGAAAATATTTAAATCCAAAATTGTGGCAAAAAGATTTGCATGGAAGAAAGGTATTGATTTTGATGAAATATTTTCTTTGATTGTAAAAAAGACTTCAATAAGAACTATTATAAGTATTGTGACTGCAAAAGATTTGCATCTTGAACAGTTAGATGTGAAAACGGTGTTTCTCCATGGAGATTTAGAAGAAGAAATATATGTGCAATAACCATAGAGATATGAGGTCAAAAGTAAGGAGGATTTAGTGTACAAATTAAAGAAGAGTTTGTATAACCTAAAGCAAGCACCTTGACAATGGTATTTGAAATTTGATAGCTTTATGGGTAAAGAAGGTTACAACAGGTGTCATTCTAACTATTATGTGTATTTTAAGAGGTTGGATAATGGTAGTTATATATTATCTTGATATTATATGTTGATGACATACTTGTTGTGGAGTCTAACTTGTAGCATGTTAATGAATTAAGAAGAAATTAAAAAAGTCTTTTTCTATGAAGGATTTTGGCGCAACCAAACAAATCCTTGGTTTGAGGATTTCATAGGATAGGAAAAATAAAAAGCTAACTTTGTCTCAAAGTGAATAAGTAGAAAAGGTGTTGAAACAATTTTATATACAAAATGAAAAAGCTATTAGCACACCTTAGCCTACCCATTTTAAATTGACTAAGGAGATGTGTCCAAAGACACAAAAGGATGAAGACAAAATGTTTAAGGTTTCATATTCTTTAGTTGTTGGTAGTTTAATGTATGTCATGGTATGCATGAGGCAAGATATTTCATATGTTGTTAGAGTTGTGAGCATGTATATGAGTAATCTTAGAATGAAACATTGGAATGTTGTAAAAAGTATTTTCAGCTATTTGAGAGGTACAATTACCAAAAATTTATGTTTTGGAGGATCAAACATTTCTCTACAAGGATATGTTGTCTTTGATATGATGGGTGACATAAATACAAGGCACAATACTACTTGTTATGTTTTTACTATAGGAGGGACATAAGTTAACTGGATTTTGAGGCTACAAAAAGTTGTTGCTTTGTCAACCACAAAAGTTGAATATGCAGTTGCAATTAAAGCTAGCAAAGAGATGATTTGGCTACAATATTTTCCAGAGGAATTGGACAAGAAACAAGATGATAATTTTTTATACATGGACAATCGTAGTGCTATTCATCTTGCCAAAACTTCTACTCTGCATTCAAAAACAAAACACAAACAACTTAGGTACCATTTTATCCAGCCAATTTTGGAGGATGATCAGTTGAAGCTAGAGAAAATTCATACAAGTAAAAATATTGTAGATATGTTCACAAAGGCAATAACACAGGAGACTCTGATTTCCTCATCAGTTTCATTTGGTTTTCGAGAATGATAAAGATGGAAATAAGAAACAACTAATGTTTAGGCATGGTAATCTAGTGGGAGCTATAGGTTTAGTGGTGTTATAGAACCAGTCTCCAAGTGGGAGATGGTTTGGTGTGGAGCCTAATCAATCTCCAAGTGGGAGATTGTTGGTCTATGGAGCTTAATCATGCTATGTATTAATATTTTTAATAAAAGGATCTTGTTAATAAATTCGTTTGGAAAGCAATTTTATAATTGCCAAAAATGAGTCGTTTCTTGGCTGGCTACAAATGTGGAAGATGAAGAGTTAAGGTGTGAGAATGTGTATGAACATGCACCAATAGGTTGTGCGATGGGGTTGAGAAGAAAATGTGAATGTACATGTAGCTATGGATAGTGTTGCAAGTGTATGTAGCTTGTATTTTGCTAGATAAATAAAATATTGAATGACTATTTTTGTGGATGTAACCCACATTAGGTGAACCACATTAAAATATATGTGTTTTGTGTAATTCACTTCATTATTTTTGTTATCCGCATTTATAATTGTATTATTTAATTGCTCCATCTTGCTAGTAAATCCTAACATAACATACTAAGTTTTTAAGAAACCTACAAGTAAGTTGATTAATCCCCTTTGAATCTTCAAATATGTAAACTAAAAATCTATTATTACACCAAATGTTTTGATACCATATTAGAATATGTAAAACAAATGACAATCTAAGAACTAGTGCAAAATATTAAAAAACCACAAAATTATTAATACAAATGATTAAAGAAATCAAAATAGTATCATCGATTTAATCTCTAAGTGAGTAATGCAAATACTCATGAAGAAAAAAAGCATTAGGAAAGTATAACAACTTGAATCTACAAGATGGAAAAGCTATCTACAATGAATTGAGAGTGAATAAATATAAATTAGGTGAGAGGGGGAGGTGACAAATACAAATAATAGGGAGAGGACACTAGAAAAATAAAATTAGACGATAACAACTTGTGCTAGTTGATGTTAAATCAACAGGAACTAATCTTCAATAATTTATATGAAAATATTTTAATTTGCTTAAGTGATCACTAGGAAATAGAAACTATGTTAAAAATGAGAAAAATGAAGAGCATTGATTGTAGTTCTTGTTTCTAAGTTTTTGAAAGAGGAAAAATGGGTTTTACAGGGACCCAAAACCACAAAGTTTACATACAAAAGATAAGATTGTCATAGTCACCATTAACAGAAAGACTGTAAAGAAAACAACAAAATGACAAAGCCACAACCATAAAAAAAGGCCAGCAAGGGCCACAGAAAAGACCCAAAAAGACCAAAAAAAATGCTAGCAACAACTAAACTTGGGACTTTAATGTTTCCGTAGTCTCAGCTTCCAAGTCGTTCATTTCTTGAACCCCTCTTTAAGATCTGGACCATCTGGGTAGTAGGAGGCGCTTTCCTCTTAAGGTTCACACGGGTCCTTTTTGATATACCTTGGTCCTCGTAATTAGTTCTTGTTTCTAAGTTGATCTTAAGGAAACAATCTAATGCATGCTTATTTTACTTGTAATTAGTTGTGATAAATCAACATGGGATTAGAAAAGCAATGTGGTGGTCTTTATAATTACAACAATTTTTTTTTTCCAATTTTGTTCATCTAATTGTAATTATATAAAATATTATTGACATAATGTAATGTTCACACAACTATCTATGCTATTATTTGCTAACATGACATGGAAGAAGCGTGTACACAAAAAATAATAGAGGTGATGATGCATCTAGTAGTGTGTATGACACAAAAATATAGACAAGTCTATAATTTCTTTTAATTTCTAAGAATAATGCATATTGCATGTGGCTTACTAGCATGTGGCTTACTACATAATGTACTCATTATTTTGAAAGAGCTATCATGTTAATAGCAAAATACATGCCTCTAAAGATTTTTTTCTTCCTAATTATGGTTAACACTTGTTGTATCAATATTAGAACATTTAAAATAATCATCAATATTAATAAATTATAATACTTTCAATATCATTTAATTTTTTAATTCAAAATCTCTCTCAAATTAATGACATCAAATGTTCAATATGCACAAATATTTATAGCCATATTGATCAATCACCACACATTTATGTTTTTTATATTCATTTAATAAAGTACTTGGTTCATAGACGCTGTACAAAAGTCTTACAAACTATATGAATGTGCAGTTCCTCTTCTTTGCGTAGTTCCTTTTGAATTGCATTATTCTTTATGTAACTTCAAGTTTATTTAATACAAAAAAAGTACTTGGTGCATAGACACAAATTTTTATTGCCATATTGGCCAAACACTACACATTTATATTTTTTAGATCAATTTAATAAAGTACTTAGTCCATAGACATGAATATTTATAATCCTACAAATCATGTAGTACCCTAACATTTGGTCAACACAAATATTTATAATACTTGGTCAACATGACTATAAATATTTGTGCATGTCATTAGCCACGCATTAGCATAATACTTGTCAAAAAGATTATAAATATTTATGTTAATAATACTTGGTTGATAATACTATAAATAATTATGCTAATAATACTTGGTTGACATGACTATAAATATTTATGTTGATAATACTTGGTTGATAGTAATATAAATATTTGTGTAAAATATACTTGGTCGATAGACTATAAATATTTGTGTTGACACCAAATATTTATGGTCTTGTTGACCAAGTATTACACTAATATTTTGCTCATAAGACTCAAATATTTGTACCTATCAACTATTTGATAGCAATTTAGACACAAATATTTATAATCCACTAAATATAGGTGACATAATATGGATATTTATACTATACATATTTATGTTGATAATACTTGGTTGACATGACTATAAATATTTATGTTGATAATACTTGGTTGATAATAATATAAATATTTGTGTAAAAAGTACTTGGTCGTTATAGTATAAATATTTATGTTGACACCAATATTTATGGTCTTGTTGACCAAGTATTACACTAATATTTTGCTCATAAGATTTAAATATTTGTACCTATCAACTATTTGATAGCAATTTTAGACACAAATATTTATAATCCACTAAGTATGAGGTGACATAACATGGATATTTGTACTATAAAAAAGTTCAATAACTCTATAAAATTATTGTACTTTTGTGTATATTTATTTTCATTTAACTATAATAAATAAAATAATCTTAACGAATTAATTATGCATTTTAATAAATAAAATAGTAAATAATAATTCATTTTAATTAATAAAATAATTGATAGTACTCTAAATAATTATATGATTAAATATATAATTAAAATACTATATTTACATTATAATTGAAAATAAACATAAATTTATAATAAATAATAAATATGTTATATCAATTATATAGTTAGCCAATAGACTACATATAGTGTTCGATTCGAGCTTGAAACAAGTCTCACGATGTGAACCACTATTGAGTCATCAAAAACAAATTTCAATTGCCATTTAATGGTAAATAAGCTATCATGTAATGCTAAAAGCCTTCAAAATCTCACTTACCACATAAGAGCCAACTTTCTTTTTTCATTTGCATTGTTTTATGTTTAAATTTGGTAAGCTAATATTTCATAATCAATTATACTAAATTTCTTTAAAGAAAAAATCCACATTTGTTTAAGTTTATTTTATTCCATTATTTAATGTTTATTATTATTATTTTTTTATATTAATCAAAGCTAGAAATAATACAATGAAATAAAGAACAACAGTTCAACAAAGAACTGCCCAAAAAATTGAAGAAGAATTACATAATTCAACCCCAAGGCAATACTATTCGACACAACACAAGTACTTTTCAGCCAATATCATCAATACCACACTTAACAAGATATATGACAACATCCTAAAATAGAAGGGACCCTTAAATTCTAAATTTGAAAAGTCTTTGAAGTTGTTTGGAGCAGCAAATATGCCCTTCATAGAGCTGTAAAAAATGAAACTTAATCGCCTCCAAATAGTTCCTATGCTTAATGTCTTCCATATTGCCACACTTCAGCTCATAACACAAATAAATAAACTAAAAAATGATGTTAGAGTAAAAACTTTAGCATTTCAACTTACTGATGAACAACATGATTAGAATTTGCACTGCATCCATGGACAAACACACTCTCTAACATATTAACATACTTATAATTTTTTATGGACATAAATAAATACAAGTACTAGTTATATATTTAAGTGTAAAATAATCAAATATTAATTTTTATTTAATTTACATAAATTTTTTAATATATAAATTTATATAGTAAAAAATATAATTATATATTAAATTTAATAAATCTTTTAAATAAAATAACTTCTAATAACTTCTAATTATCACTATTCTGAAATAGATGTATTTAAAATGTATATATTAATTTTGAGCAATCGAGCTTCGTGAGTCAACATCATTTAAATACTTATACTATAATTTAACGCAATCATTCGTGCAAGCTCTTCCACTGCGGTTGCAACAACAACAGCAAGGGAAGAGGGTTTAGTAATGGTCCATATTAAATGTGGATGTTGACAATTTGGATATCCAAGTAAATACTTAAATAACTAAAAAAATAAGAAACAAACAAAAATACCTCACATCCCAACAACCGAAAGAGAATTAACGATAGCCGACCTTAAATATTCTGTGTAGCATGTAAAGCTGCAAATACATCATGCACTCACACTCGCGGTAAATAGAGTTCCCTTACATCGGGTTCCACGACAATTGCCGTACTTTTTCTACCCGTCAACAAACAACGAATTTTTGTGCGTGTAAATCATTCACAACAACTTGATGGTGGGCCCCCCGCACTAGAGATAAACCGACGGCATTTACCCACGACAAAAATTCCACTTCCAAACGGTATGCAGGCAGGCTAACATCTACGTAACTTTTTCGTCAGCGACGCCTCCGTCTTTGGACGGCGGGGGAAAGCAAATACGAGGTCGTGGTTTCGATTCTCGAGGGGGAGCGGCACCTAACAGGGGGCAATATAGGTTACACATAAATAGGCGGCCCCACCACCCTCCGCGCTGAGGGGATGTCCGAACTGCAGATAATTCTATATATATTTCCGTTGAGTTGAAGCTTTGACTGTAGAGTGCATTTAATTATGAAATTTGAATTGCCTTCTTTTTAGGCTACATAAAAGGATGGATACCCTTGCGAGGTGATCGACTTTGGTTTTTACTGTTAATGGATGGGAAAGGTTATATTCATGTGGATTTTTTTCTTGTCTTTTTGCGATTACAAGTTTGTTTTTTTAATAGAATAAATGTGATAGTAATTTATTTGGACATGGTCATATTCATTTTAGAAGGATCCAAATTGTTGTATTTGTTTTATTTCATGAAGAATGGACAATTGTTTTGTTTGGGATTTAAATTCATGACATCATAAAGTTTGGAATTATAGTTCCAAATTATGTTTCAAGGTGTTTTTTTTTTTTCAATTTTTTTTATATGTTTGAAATATCTATATGTATTTTAGGTTAACAAATGTGGTTTTATAATTTAATTTTTAAGTTATGTTTAGTTATTAAGAGAATGCATTCGTGTATAGGGGAAGGGTATTAGTAGTCGTTGTAGTTAACTTCACACACCCTAAGCTCTTAAATAGTATGTCGGATTTCAATAGTTTTTTGGATTTCTTTGTATGCGACTTAAGAAGGTAGTTACGATGAACACAAGAAGATTCATTATGTACACAAAGGTCAAAAGTGATCATTTCAAGTTGATGACCAATATATATTCTCTAGTGCCCCTGTCCCTTTTGATCCAATAAATATGTTCAAATGCTCCAATAATTGTGCACAATTAGTACCAATAAAGTTGCACAACTCCTCCAATTAAGTATTCTTTTTGTAACTACCGGGTATAAAGTGGACAATTATTGGTACATTTGAAATTTTTTAGTGAACTTTTAATTAACATGTATTAATGAACGACTATTTGAACATGGGCGATAATTGGAGCCTTTCCCCTAGTTAGTAATTTTTTTCTCGAAGTTCGTCTAAACAATATTATTGTTTATTTTTAAATATAAGAATCATTCTCATAGTTGAAATAGTAGTTATTTCTTCCCTCGATAAAAAGGTGGACTCCTTTTGTTATATAAAAGATTGTTAGCTCATCTAGGAAACTCTCCACTATACAAGATGGTGTAAAGACTAATATTATTTTTTGATAGAAACATTAGATCACATATATAAACATCTTCATCCTTTTTGAACAAGTGATTACAATTACTTTTTAAATTAAAATATATATGTTATTAACTTATTTGCACTCCAAAATTTTAAGACAAGTAGAAAATTCATATCCTTTGTGTAATAAACCCTTCCATAAATATTCCTTCCTGTATGAATAATTTGTTCTGATTGGGATGACCCGCCTTCTCCTTTTCATGTGACTATATTCCTAATAGAAAATACATTATAATTTGTCATTTTAATTTAAACCGTGTTTTGATGAACCATACAATATAGTTTATTGCAAACCTTATTGGACATACTTTATTTTCAAATTTTATATTTGTAAGAAAGAAAAATCTCGTGGTATAAAACTACTCCAAGTTGACGACGTGGAAAGTACCCGCGGATCGTTGTACGACGTGTTCAAAAGCACTCTGGTGCTAATTTACGCCTCGATTAATTGGCGCAGCCGCGTGTAATATATGCGGTAGGAGGGTCAGCATAAAGTCCGGGTAAATGGAAGACCACCCGGGTTCGAACCTGGGTGGGTTTGCGGTCTGCCACGCTACTGGACGTTTTCGGGCTTTTTTTTTGGTTCTGGCACGTACTGTGCAGTTTGCTTGCTTTTGCTGCAAAAGAAGATGATCAAACAATTCAACAATTGATGACTCTGTTCTTTTGAGGGATGCGCAGGACTATTGATTTTGATCATCTATGAAGCTTCAAACAGTTTTTCCACCATTATTTATTGTCCTGCACTTGCCTTTCCCTTTCATTTGTTTATTTTTTATTATTCTTTCAGTTTCTGGAAAAATTCTCCGTCATTTGGAAGCCACCTGCAGCGATCTGGTTGGGATCGCTGTTCTGTACAGGCAATATTGTGAAGGATCCATCGATTCTCGTTCGATTATTAGCAGAAACGAGGTGTCATTCAGCCGCGACAATCTAAACCTCATCGACAACATTAGAGAATGTCTTTGTTCAAAAGGCTTTTCTACAGAAAGCCGCCTGACGGGCTCTTCGAGATTTCGGAGCGGGTTTACGGTTCGTCTTCCGATCACTGCGTTTATATCAATTCAATTGTGTTTTTATTTCTCTGGGCAGGTTGAATTTATCACTGGAAAAAATGCAATAAAGTAATTGATATCCTGATATTTTACGTCTTTGTATTCTGGAAAATCACCATAATTGGGGTTCTATAAAAAACGTGAATTCGTTTCCTTTAAGGCTTTAGATTCGAAGAGTAAACGACAAACTTAAATAATATGTTGTACTTCTTCTATTCGCTGTTTTGATTTCGTATTTGATGTTTAAGAAGTTCAATTTTGGGCCGTGCAGTGTTCGACTCCTGCTTCTCAACAGAGATTAGGGAGGAACGGGCTTATAAGAAGTACTTGGCAAACATTGTTACACAGTTACACGACCAATTTAGGGATTCTTCATTCATGGTATTTAATTTTAGAGAAGGGGAGAAACAAAGCCAGCTTACGGAGATTCTGTCTCCGTATGACATGACTGTAATGGACTATCCCAAGCAATACGAAGGGTGTCCCCTGCTCTCGCTTGAAATGATCCACCATTTCTTGAAGTCAAGCGAGAGCTGGCTAACCTTAGATCAAAAACACAATATATTGCTAATGCATTGTGAAAGAGGAGGGTGGCCTGTGCTGGCAGTTATGTTGGCCGGTCTTCTTATTTACTTAAAACAGTATCCAGTGGAACAGAAGGCATTAGACGCAGTTCACAGACAAGCACCCAGGGAGCTTCTGCAACAACTTTGCCCTTTGAATCCCATACCTTCTCAGCTCAGATATCTTCAATACGTATCAAGAAGGAACATTGGGACAGAATGGCCCCCTCTTGATAAGGCCTTGACATTGGATTGTCTCATGCTTAGAGTCATCCCCAACTTTGATGGTGAAGGAGGATGCAGACCTATTTTACGTGTTTATGGTGTGAACCCCTTTAGTGGCGATGATCGGGCATCTGAATTGCTCTTTTCCATGGGAAAGAAGAATAAGAATGTGCGATATTACTCACAGGTATTAATAGTTTAGTTCTGGAGAAGCCGTACCAATAACTTTTGCTTAGAACTTATTTTTACTGTTTCATTTAATAGTTAAGAAGGATAGTGGTGTGCATCATTATATGGAGAAAAACCTCCCTCATTCATAACTGAGATATGAATTATTAGTTTTGAATTTTCTCGTTCCTGGTATTGGTTTGGGAATTTGTTATTGGATAAGAATTAATTCCTCTATGTGAATGGATTCCTACCATTAGACATATAGATTTCGAGTATATATGTTAGATTGGTGATGGCGAGTTCCAATGGTCCATTGGACTGAACTATAATAATGCTGACTTTCTATTTATGCGTTGACTTCAAAATTTTCCATTGCAGGCAGATTGTGATATTGCTAAAATTGACATTAGATGTCATGTGCAAGGCGATGTTGTTCTTGAGTGCATCAATTTAGATGGAGAATTGGGACAGGAAGAAGTGATGTTTCGGGTTATGTTCAACACCGCATTCATTAAATCTAATATTTTGATGCTAAATCGTGATGACATTGACACTTTGTGGAATGCAAAAGATCGATTTCCAAAGGATTTCAGGGCAGAGGTTTGCATTATATGGCCCATCTAGATGTAATTGATTCTTTGTTAGACATCAGTAACTAAAATACGTGTTGTGTGTACTTTGATAAACTTATGACACTGGATCGGGGTTTTATGGATAATCAGGTTCTTTTCTCTGACATGGATGCTGCTTCATCGCTTCTCAATGTAGCAACATTGGGGGGAGAGGAAAAGCAAGTTCTTCCAGTCGAAGCATTTGCAAGGGTGCAAGAAATCTTCAGCAATATGACTTGGATTAATGGCAAAGAGGATACTGCAATTCACATACTTCAGAAGATAACGGCATCAAGTCCTCTCCAAGAGAATCAGGAGGCACGGGCGAAGCAGCAGATTGAGGTGAAATCACAGACTCAAAACAAACACGAGGAGAATGGCAAGGAGGATACTGCAATTCACATACTTAAGCAGATATTGGCATCAAGTACTCTTAAAGAGAATCAAGAGACACTGGTGAAGCAGCAGATAGATGCCAAATTGGATACTCAAAACAAACAAGAGAACAATCAAGAGAATGGTTCAGACATTTTGTTTTCTTCACAGCAAAAGGAGGAGAATCAGGACAAAGAGGTGAAGCAGCAGATAGAGGTGAAACCACAGACACAAAACAAACAAGAAGACAATCAAGAGAAAATCATAAATTCCGATTCAGACAATTTGTTGACCTCACAACAAGAGGTGGAGAAGCAAGAGATGCATTGGAACCAAACAAATCAAGTGGAGAAGCAAGATAAAGCCTTACCTTCTGATTCAAATTATTTGTTGTCAGAAGAGCGAGAGAAACAGGAGGATAAACAAGAGATTATAGTACCTTCTGATTTAAATGATACATCATTTTCACCTAGCTCAACTTTGATGGTGCAAGATTTATTTCCAGAAGAAGAGGACATAGATTGGAAGGAACTCCAAAAATCACGTTTATTACCTGGGCAGCCAAAGGCTTTAAGTCCATGGACACAATCGCCTTTTTTATCAGATACTATTGCTAATGCTAATGCTAATGTTTCACAGCCACCATCTCTACCTCCTCCAACAAGATATCATAGTGCACCAGCAGCTCTTGGAATCCGTTCTTTATTGCAACTGCGTGCTGCATATAGAAATTCTGTAGAAGTAAATGCAACTTCTGCCCAAAATCCTGTGCATGGGAGGCCTTCCAATATACATCCATTTCAGCCTGGTTCCCTTGTTCCTCCTTTGCCATCACCTTCTCCTCCTTTACCTCTGTCAGAGAAGGATTCCTTATTGTCATATTCCTTAACTCCTACAAAGACTCAAATACGATGTGCAGGTCCTCCTCAACTTGGAATCAGTCATATGGCTCACACTCCTACACATTCTCAAAATTCACCCCCAATCTCTCCCTCTCCTGTTCAGCCAGGAATTAATACAGCAGCAACCCCTCCTGCCTCACCTTCCCCTTCCCCTCATCTATCTTGCCTTGAATCCTCCACAGATCCACCTCTATCATCCCCATCCCTTTCCTCTCATTTTGGAGCTCATGAATCTCCTTCTCCTCCAGCCCCACCTTTGCCTCCTTGTATGAGCACTCTTGCCACTCCACCACCTCTTCCCTCACCACCACCCCCTCCTCCCCTACCACCATCACCTCTTTCCACTCTTGCCATGCTGTCCCCTCCACCACCGCCTCCACCACCCCCTCCTTTACCTCATTTGGGAGCTCTTACCTCTCACCTTTCCCCACCACCACCACCACCACCACCACTCTCTCCCCCCCGTCCTTCCCCTCCTCCTCCACCTCCCCTTCCAAGATCTATAACTACTACACAACCTCCTCCTCCTCCTCCTCCTCCTCCTCCCCTTCCAAGATCTATAACTACTACATTGTCCCCACCTCCACCACCCCCTCCAAGATTTGGAACTCCTACAATACCCCCACCTCCTCCCCCTCCGCCACTTCCTCCAAAATCAGGAACTTTTGCACCTCCCCCACCTCCTCCCCCTCCGCCACTTCCTCCAAAATCTGGAACTTTTGCACCTCCCCCACCACCTCCTCCCCCTCCTCCGCTTCCTCCAAAATCTGGAACTTTTGCACCTCCCCCACCTCCTCCCCCTCCACCGCTTCCTCCAAAATCCGGAACTTTTGCACCCCCCCCACCACCACCTCCTCCTCCTAGATCTGGAATTGCCCCACCACCCTCACCTCCTCCCCCTCCACTTTTTAGGTATGGAACTTCTGCACCACTCCCACCACCTCCCCCTCCTCTTCCTCGATCTGGAATTGGTGCTCCACCTCCACCTCCACCTCCTCCTAGGTCTGGAATTATTGCACCACCGCCGCCTCCGCCCTTACCTCTTGGGGGTGGAGCTCGTAACTCTCCTCCCCCTCCACCAACACCGCCATCTTCAAATGGACGGGGAGCACCACCACCTCCTCCTCCTCCTGGGGGACGCAACATTCCTCCACCACCACCAACATTGCCAAATGGGAAAATGCCAAATGGTACTATTAGTCCATTGTCTGGTCAAGCACCACGAGCTTCTGGACCTCCACCTCCTCCTCTAGGAAGAGGACGGGTATCTCCAGGATTTGGATCACCTTCTCCTGCAACACCTAGACGGTCATCATTGAAGCCATTGCATTGGATCAAAGTAACAAGGGCGGTGAAGGGAAGCTTATGGGCAGAGGCTCAGATATATAATGAAGCAACTAAGTACTTCTCTAAGCATCCTCTCTAGTATCTACTATGTTCCTATGTCATTAGTATTTAGAATTTTAAAGCACATTAACTTTTCGGATAAATCTTCAGTATTTTGGAATTTCTTTGCAAATAAACATTAATTTTGTGCATCTGTGTCAGGCCACCAGAATTTGACATGTCAGAACTTGAAAGTCTGTTCTCTGCTGCCATGCCAACTTCTGCTAATAGCAGCTCAGAAAGATCAGGAGGAGGTCGTTCAGCTCGAGGGGCCAAATCTGATAGAGTGCATTTGGTAATGTGTTCCTGTGTGTGCATACTACAATTCTTTTCCCATTTCCATTCCCTTCCTTGCTTTTCATCTGATCTGCCTATTGCATCACCTTTTTATTTTTCCATTTTTACTTTTAAGTGATTATGTAAGCTTCTCAAGCTTAAGACTCAGTTCCTTGACTTAAAATCATTCCAATTTATAGGCTTATTAAAGTATTCAAACATTTCATCTACAATTTTTATTAATTAACCTCTCTCATCTAATATAGAGGACAGACATATAAAAGCATTCATTCCAATATATTATTTGGACATCCAAAACATGCTTCTTAGAAACCATGAATGATGAAATCATTGGTTGCAATCAGCATAGTAAATTCACTCTAGTGCACAATATAAGCATGATATGACCTTTTTCTAAGGTTTAGGTTCCATTAGTTTGAGAAGTAGATTCTCAGTCACTCATTGCTTTCTTTTCTAACCTCAGTAGTATCATTTTTAGCAGTGGACATGATAAAAATGGACATACCTGCTCTAGTAGTATTATTTCTGTCTGCATATTGTATTAGTACAAATTTGAAAAGTGCGTTCAGGATTTTTAGAATCTTTAATATCATAGACAGGTCAAGGATTTCTACCTTTTAGCGTCAAATGTAAATGCATAAATTTATAAGACTTACAATTTTGGTTGAAATTATTGCTTTTTAAGTGCTTGATACGAGGTCTATTTAACTGGGGAAAGATATTTGTGGTGGTTAGAATTAGAATCCCATGTTAAAACATTTTTTGGATTTTTCCATGTTATAACAACATTTCATTCCATGGATGTTTGCAGGTTGATTTAAGAAGGGCTAATAACTGTGAAATTATGCTCACTAAGGTCAAGATGCCATTGCCTGATGTATTGGTAAGCTATTGAATAGCTAAATAGAATAGGACTTCAATAGATGTTGCAATCATTTTTATTGTCTCTTTATTTTGGGTAAAAGATAATTTGATTATTCCTATGGTAACTATCTCTTCGCCAACAATCAAGATGACTGGAATCAATCTCTTATTGGAAACATAAACATGTTCTTTTTGTTGTACCACTGGATGCCATTGAGATCCTGCTATCTTGATGTCAAAGTCTCACATGACAGCATTATGTGCTTGCTTAATATTTCAATTATGATTATATGCAAAACTTCTATATTTCTTCCTGCCAATATTAATTACATAAAAGCTCTAAAAGGAGCCCATAATAAACTTGAACCCAGACTGCTATTCTTTATGGTACAGTTGTTTTCCATCACAGTGGCATGAACTGCAGGTAACTTGAGTTCATAAGTTATCAATATAAATGTATTCTCTCTCAACTGGAAATCTCTATCAAGTAGTTACCACCTTAGGATGCTAGTTTTCAAGTTCTGTTCCAGTCTTCCACTTTTTGTTACTTTAACAGTTATTTTCAATTTTGTATTCTAGGCAGGCTTGTAGGTGGCTTGAATTTGAAAAATTTATAAAGTTTCAATCCACCGTAGAAGCTTATTTTTCCTTTCTTATTTGTCTGACTGGGCACGTTTTATGCTTTGGTCACAGAGTGCAGCATTGGCTTTGGATGATACAGTCTTAGATGTTGATCAGGTAGACAATCTCATAAAGTTTTGCCCAACAAAGGAAGAAATGGAACTCTTGAAGGTGGGTGCCATTAGAAATAGTAATAGTAATATGCAGTATGTCTCACTCTAATTTTACATTTCTTAGATTTTCCTGGATAGATCTGATGCCGGGGCTTTGTCTATTATTGAGCAGCAATAAAGTCCTCTTTTCTGAGATTAACAATACATTTTAATTCCTTTTTTTGCACTGAAATTTTAGGGTTACAGTGGAGAGAAAGAGAACCTGGGCAAGTGTGAGCAGGTAGCACAACTCATTGCATTTTAACATATGTTCTTCAATCCTCATAAATCTGACTGAGGAAAGTAATTGTTTTTGCTTGTCAATTAAAAGTAATATAGATGCTAGTGTTTCAGTGTGAATAAGTTGTATAATGTATGTATGAATGTATTATGTGTGTGTGTGTGCATTCATACTCATATCTTTTGGAACAATGATAATGATAATGTAACCTATGGAAATGAATAAATATTAAATAATGATGACAAAATTGGAAACATATACCAAGATTTGAATATTCAGAAGAATTAATTAAATCTAAGTAGGGGAAAGTGAGTGAATGTTGGCATCATTATCTTTTGCAATAGATTTCTTAGAATATGTGGACAGTAAGAAGCTGCTTATGAGATGGTTTATATTTTGTTGAAACAATAAATAGTAATACCATTCTTTTATACATTATAAATTTGCTATGTTACACCACCGTCGGGGACGGGGGGACGCCGAAACAGGGGGACGGGTTTCCGGGACGGGGGGACAAAGGGGCCTCAATTTGGGGACGGTGGGGGGACGGCGGGGGGACGGCGGCGGTGGGTGTATATACTATATACTATACATATGGTACGTAAAATGCTAGTTATGAAAAGATGTATAAGACTATTATGAAGTAAAATAGCAAAATTGCAAATGCCAAATTGAAATACTAAATAGTAAATACTTGAACATTGAACATTGAACAATGAACATTGAAGTTTTCAATATCGAATACTAATGAGAATTAGAATAGAAGACTCAATACTGCAATTGTCGAATCGGCAAATGGAAGATTTCTATTATATGATATCAAAAATATCTAATCATAAAGATGATTACAATGAGTAGCATGATATCAAAACAAGTACAAATCAAAATGTCAAATAATAAAAAAATGTGTTAATTTTTTTTAAAACCATATTAAGTTGCCGCCGTGGGGGACTCCTAGGCGTCCCCAAGATGCTCGAGGGACGCACAGGCGTCCCCCTCAGCGTCCCGGGGATGCCGGGACGTCCCTGCGTCCTCGGCGGCGAGGCACCAAAATTGGTGGCGCCGCTGGAAACTTGGGAACACCGTCCCCAAGTCTCGGGGACGCGTCCCCGGGGTACACTGTAAATTTGTAATTACTTGCAATTTTGGTGTTTTGAAAACTATAAAATTTCAGCTGCAATGGGAGTTGAAGGAAACTAAGTTACCAAAACAATCAATGTTCTGTAGTTTAAATCAGGCATGCCATGATACTTACAATAAAACTGAAAAGTGGTAGCATGTATGAGAAATTCTTGCTCCATGAAGTCCAGGAGAGCTAGCATTCCAGCCTAAGATATTTTCCCTTCTAGCTTTAAGAGGAAGATGATCATCAGTAAAGTTGACCTAAATCTGTTTTTTTAAAGGTCAAAACCAAAGAGATGCTTAGTTTGCCATATTTCTTTCGACAATCCTTGATTATTGTAGTATTTCCTAGCCAATGTAGGGGGTCCATGTAAACCTGCCATATTTTCTTGGATCCACAACCAAGAGAACCTATTTGTTTTGTACTTCTGGAAGTTATGGAGCACTATTTTGTTTAGCTACTAGGAAGCAGAAGAAGCATATGTTAACCTAGTCTTCTTCAAGCTTGCCTTGATTGATAAGGTGAAGCCAAAGAAAATCTTCTTTGCTGGCAGTATCCTGCTTTGATTGCTGGAAGTTAGACTGCAACATTTTCACCTTGGATGTTATTGTGCTCTCTGCCTTATTTCTTCTGTAGATATGATGCAAGAGCACCTCAGGGTGTAAGAGCAATCTTGCATTGCCCATTTTTTTTTTCTTTTACTTTGTTTGTTTGTTTGCAACTTTTTGTTCACATTTCAATTATTTCCAATAATTGTAGATCCTACCACATGTCACCATAGTTGCACATCTCACCGCATGGTTGGGAGAATATGTTGTACACTAATCCTACAATGTTGCATTCAATTCCTAGGAGATTTGGATCATTGCAAAGGCTTAATTAGGTCTCTGACCTATGATTAGGCATTACTGGCTAACACTTAGTTTTAATGTTATTGCTTACAGCAACTTCCCAAAGCTTGTGAAAATAGAGGAACTAACTAGGTACATTGGACCCAAGAGAGCTTATGGTGTGAACCACATCAAGATGCATTGATCCTTCATTGCTGTGTCCATTCCAGAAGATCCATTTACACATTGGCTGACTACATGTTTCATTAGGCATCGAGCTTTGCACCACCTTGTGGCTGACTGAGATCACTCTTAAGGCTAGAAGCTGATATGTATACATCCTTGAAGACCATTAGAAGTCAGTGAAGAAAGTAGAGGATAGCTTCTCAAGGCATTGAATTGTAATATCTTTTGGACTCTGTAATTTGCCCATTTGTAATCAAACAACCAAGGCTTGACATGCTGGAAGCCCATTTTGGCAGTTGTAATTCTGTTGTGACTATGAATGAACAAAAAACATATTGTTATTTTACTGTTCCATTGAGTTTATTGTGTGTTTGTGTAATTGTTTGCGTGGTTGGATAATCCTTCATTGGACCCTCCAGCCATGATTGTATCAAGACATGATTGGTGCCTTGCGCTTGCTCAATCCTCTTGATTTTGTGCCATCTTCCATGCTATTAGATTAAATTGCCTCTTCGAATGGAGTAAAAAGATGTGTTGATGTAGTAAAGTCAAATCTATTCTTCTTTGGATGAAATTGGGGCTACAGTTGGGATTGAATTGGGCCACCTGGAGATTTTGAGAGAAATGTATGTTTTTGATCAGTATGACCAGATGGTTAGAAAGAGATAGGACACTTGTAAGGGTTTGGATATGACAAACAGGGGTTCAAAAGAGATGTTATGGGAAGACTTATACAATGTGATCATTTAGCAAAATGAATCCAAAGATAGGTGTCTCTAGGAATCCTAAAGGATCCCATACTAGGACACGTTTTCTAATTTTACATGGTGTTCTTTGTTGCACTCAGAAAAGTGAGATTGTTTCCAGTTTGAGACAATTTTTTTAGCTAGGGTAAGTGCAACCCACTCTTGCAAATGCCAAAGTGATTGCTGTAGAAGGGCTGAAAAAGAATTAGATAAAATCTAGCACAGCATCTATCGAGGAGGAAAGTGGATAGAATATACTTCAATTGGGAAAAAATTGCAGAAATTTTTACCCTAAAACATGACACCACCATCATAGTCTTCCCTAGTTCCTTCTCTTTGCACTGCAATATACCTTCTGAAATGATATTTTATGTCTTGCAAGTGAAAAAGATTGAGTTCTAATATTATAGCAGTTGCTTTCCATGCAGTAGTAGCAAACCAGAGCAGAAATGAACACATCCAAAAGGGCTCATGAAGTCAGAAGCAAGTAGGTTGGATATGTAAGGTAAAGTGCCTTAAATGACTAATCGATTGAAATAATAAAGCAATAGTAGTAGGCCAAGACATGAATTACCCAACTAATAATTTCCAAATGGAGACATGTTCTTTGTTTTGGAGAAAATTACTGCTGGATAACCCATAAGCCCCTAATTACAAATGGGAAACTGTGAAATTACTAAAAGACTACTCCAAGGTTATGTTCTGCATTGGTTATGCACTCTATAATCACATGTGGACAATTAGGATGTTAATAAATGTGACAAAGTATATCAGACCCGTGAACTATTACACCAAAATTCCAGCAAGAGGCAAACACTAAGCATCAAGTAACATTTATTCATAACAGATTTGCTATAACCATATCCTTCTCCTCAATACATTCATGCCCAAACCTTTCATCCCTTAAAAGTTTAGCACATTTGAACATCATGCTAGAAGGTACTTCCTGCTTTACTTATATTTTTATATCTTTGGTGCTATATATTTACATGCATGTCATCTCCATCATGTGTGTATCAGACACAAGAAAGGTAGTT
The DNA here is from genome assembly GCA_007258455.2 of Sequoia sempervirens. Lineage (NCBI taxonomy): Eukaryota > Viridiplantae > Streptophyta > Pinopsida > Cupressales > Cupressaceae > Sequoia > Sequoia sempervirens. Next base: position 139,585 of record VDFB02268944.1, on the reverse strand, counting down.
TCTAACCACTTATTATCATGTCTTTTATTTGTAATGGATGTAGTTCATATGATGTCATGCTTCTAACTAATAAATGAAGATTATATTAACAACCTCTTTATTTCTATGTGAAGTTGAGAAAATTGTAATAATGTGTCTCATCTAAGATGTTAAAGTTTTGAAAAACCAAATTTCTTATATATAATTAAAGTGTACCCTAAAAATGTACCAAAGATGAGTATAGATCTAACACTCTAGTTTCTATGCTAGTGTTGATAAAGAAAAACTTGACAATGGTGATGATAAGATTGCTTCTGGACTTGCTGTGTATATTTTTTCATTCATGGACTGTGGAAAACTTATGCCAACTGATGGTGATGATAATGTTTGATATGCATAACCCCGGTGGATGCACTTGCTAAGCTTTGCTAGGTTTTAGTGAGTGTATAGTTGAGGCATCAAGATTTGGCTCCAGAAATCTTTATATTAAGAATTTGAGTTTTTTGTTTGTCATTTTTAATCGTGGCTCAAGATGTGGAAGGGCTTAGGGTACACCTTGTCCCAATCCACTCTTTTTTCACGTAGATTCTTAACAAGGAGAAATTCTTCTACAGACATGGTCATGGAAGCAATTTTAGGGGATTAGAAAAGCTAAAGATTTCAGATTAGAAGCTTTGGAATGCATTCCTAGAGGAAAAATGATGAAAGTCTAATCTCTGAGTTTAGTCCAAACAATGTGTGAGATAATATAGTATAAGTATCCAATCGAGAGTTTTTGAGGATCTAGGCATTCCTATTGATCTGTATGATTAGGCAAAGAAATTTGGAAAACCAAGGGGAAATCTAAGTTCCAGCCATGTCTCAAACACCACATATTGCAGTTTTTGCAGATGAGATAGAGATAGGATCTCTTGAGGTGGTCCTTGGATTCTTTGTCGTGCACATCTCTTCATGTTTTAGCATCTTGGCTTCAAAGTTCCAAACCTACATAAGACATGCCTATCAAAGTAAGACTATTGGACTAGATTGTATGCCTTGATGCATTTGTTTTGGAATGCATACATGTTTAAGAAGGTTGGAGATTTAATTGAAAATATTTATGCACTTGTAAGTTGAATGTGGCTTGGGAACTTGGAAATTTTCAGGATACACGTGGTATTGGATTTGGAGTGCAAAGAACACACTATATTTTTAAGGTTACACAAAATCCATTATGATTTATTCCATTTCTATGTAGATTGTGTTACAATATGGTTATCTTGCTTGGGAATTCCAAATAACCTTTAACCAAATAGAAAGGGTTGATTTAAAGCTCAATTCAAGATAGCAGCTAAGGTGGAAGGGGGATTTTAAAGATGAAAAATAAATTTGTTACTGAACGCAAAAGGAAAAATGGTTCAGATCATACAAAGCTTTACTAACAAGAAAGGGGGAATACCAAACAAGGACACCAAGGAAAAACTTTCTTTGGGGTTCTAGAGGGGCCTATCTTGGAAGCTCATCATGAACCACATAATAATGTACTTGATAATATTGGGATGGAAGGGATTGTTCAATATCAAGAGGGGGGAATGGAGAACCTTAAGATTGAACATAAATCCTATCAAGAATATTCTAAAAATGGAGAAAAGTCTCCAAAGGAGAACAAGTTGTGTTGGGATGACATGCAAGACAAAATCTAGAGGGAAACCATGGTAAATGTGGATTCAGGTTCACAACCTCGACTCAAGAATGTTTGAGGAAAAACCAAAAAGGTTCATAAGGATCTATCCAGATGGCATAATAAGTAGGAAAAAAAGGCAACAAATAGTGAAACTTAAGAGGATAAAGAAAAGAAGGAAATGCTGATAAAAAGTGGCACACGTTATGAATGAAAAGAAATGCAGATACATAATATTGAAACTTCAGGATTATATTGGAAAAAGCACAGGATATATCAGCTTTTTCTTTACAATAATAATCTTTTCATGCACTAGACAAGTAGGCATTCATAAAAAAAGCTAGAAAATTATTGAATACAGAAGACAACCATGCATTAAAATACATTTAGGGGAAGGAAAAGCAAAAAAATTGCACATACAAAAATAGCTATAAAAGCTTGCTTGCATAAGAAAAGCAGGGAAAAACTTGCATGCATTATGAAAAGCAACAGAAACCTTACATGCAATAAGAAAAGCATGTGTGCATATGGGAATCTCATGTGCATGCATTACATTTTGATGTTTAAGTGCTTTGTAGGTTTAGATTACTAGTGAACAAGTAGTGTATTTGTGTGAGTCCATTGATAGACAAACTAATTCACAACAGCCATGATCAAAGTTAGCTGTACATATTGCTTTCAAGATTTTCAAAATGCAATCTCCCACTTGTTTTTCTACAAACTAAGTTCCTGAATCTTGAGACTGATACAATAGGGAATGTTTGAATCAGGTGTGGGCATTATTTGCAAATGTGGTGTCATTTGTATATATGGGGGAATGCATTTAGGATGGTATGGGCCCCTTCTTGGTGAGTCACAAGGCCCTTTTGGCTCTAGTGACTCCATGTAAACTAGGTTTGGATGCTTTGTCTTGTGGCAATGAAAATCATTTGGATACAAATGGGCAAGGCCCAACTACAGAGAAACAACTATTTGTGAGTGCTGCAAATCCAAAAGCCTTAAACAAGGAGATTATTGAGGGTTTGTGTTTGCATATGTGGTTCATGAATATTGTACTATGTATAGGCACACATCTAATCTTGTATTTGGATAAAGAGGTACTATTTGAAGAGGGAAAGTTCTCCAAAAAAGGTTTGACATGTAAGTTTAGTAATCTGTGCCCACCCTTGTTGACTTACATGCATGGATTTTGAAATGATAGTTATCTAATATCAAAGAATCATTTGAATGATGGTCAGCTAATATCAAAGAATCGAATGAAAATTTTCCCTATTCTCAAGGTTTTTTTTCATACTTCTGTGTCAATCAATAGAGGATAGATCATATATTTTTTCAAAAGGATTTTGGTACTAAGATAAAAATATTTTGATGGTCAAGCCTTAGTTTTTAATCATACCGGTTTGGGTCAGGCTGTCATATCTCCCCCTTCAGTTTTGGGTGGATACTTGCTTTTGAGGAATAGGGAATATATTGGGAAGATTTTTGAAATTGGATTGAGAGATAGGTGGGTCGACAGTACCTCTACTAGAATCTTGGTGGAGCTAGATATATGTATAGGGTTTCTAGAACACATATGGATGCAAGTTGAAGACAAGATATAAGAACATTCCTTTTCGATGCAAAATACTTTCAAGTTGGTCACATTGCATTCGACTACAAAGTAGTAAAGCAGTGCTCCTCAAAATAGGACACATGGTGGAAAGGAGCTTGCCTTATGCCTTTACCATTTTTTTGTGAAATGTGTGGTGCCTACTCTTTAGAAGATTTGGACTCTTTTGCGAATTTTTCTAAGCATCTCAAAATGATATCTCCCCCAACTTATAGTCATCTCAAGCAAAAAAAGTCTCGCCCCCTCTTTTGTTGCCTATTTTTTTAAATATTATGTGATCCTCCCCTATTAGAGAAGTGGTAACAATATCAGATTTTGTAGTCGGGCAAGGTAAGATTCACGCCTCCAATCCAACAACCTTTGCTCTAGCTCACCCTTGTTCATGGAACTAATGTTCCACATACTGGATTCTAGAGATCATACCCATGTATTTGCAATTGAGCATTACATTTTTTCATTTTTTTCAATCAAATCAATTCAATGGCAATCCATATCTCCAAATGTGCATTAGGTAGTCCATGGAATTAATAATTTAATAGTATTCAAAGAATCTAATATATGCTCACAATGATGAAATCAACACCATCTCTAGAGCACAATTCCATACCACATATTGATCATGATCCCTTTTGGCCATACGAGGTCGACAGGGGACAACGCATAATAGGCAAACATCTAGTGGACATAGTAGATAAACTAGAAGTCTATATTGGAGCATGTTTCCCTTTTGACAATTGACACCATTCCTGGCCCTTATAATAATGAAGAGATTGGAAATCTATTTGATATTATGGTTTGGGTGGCCTGCAAATTGTTGCACCCTTTCTATATCCCTTGTCGTGTTGGATGAGACAGTAGTTGACGGTGTAGCAATTAAAAACAAGGATAGGTGGCTTTTGATGTGTTGAGAAAAAGAAAGGTTAAGACATTGTGTAACATGGCAGAAACTCCTATGCAAACGAGCAAAGAGTACAAGCAATCTTTGGTGAAGATCACTACTCCATAAAAACATTAAAATTCTGCTTGGCCTAATGTGTTGCCTCAGACTGAGGACTGGGATATAGGGGCTTACATCCCTGATTCAGTTTTGGATTCCATAAACCAATCTCTTTCAACATTGTTGGCTTTTTTAGAATATGAGGAAGATGAAGATGCTCGTAGTTGGATTAAGTAGGCAATAGGTAGTAAAATGCTAGAAAACAATTTAGAAGCAATATGCATCTCATATCTCAAAGCAAATATGATAAGTTTTAAATTTCTCTTTGATCTTGTTTTAGCCTCCACACCTAGTTGAGTGTTGCAGGTGTGTATATTGTTGGTTATATCTTTTATGTGCTGGTTGGGAAGGTGCCCCATGAATAGAACCCCCAAACTTATCACAAAGAAAACAAGTGGTGTATTTGTCTTGAATATATCAATTATTGTAGTAATTGGAGTGGGCTGGGTATCTTTTTTTATGTTATTTAAATTATAGTTTTCAGGTTGTCCTGTTCGCAATTGGATAAGAAAATGTGTCCTAGCAAAAAAGGAGGATGAGCATAGATGGAGTGTTATGGTTGTGTATGAAATACCTAAAGCAATTTCTGTTATAAAATAATAAATAGCAACTAATGGTACTTAATCTTATTCATGATAGCTTGGTTCTTAACCTGATCAATTTGTAAATGTGTGAATACTATGCTGATAGGTTGATACAAACCCACAACATATGTGATGTTGGCAATTCAATGAATTTGCTAGGGAAATTCAACATATAAAGCTAAATATAGAGATGATATGCAACAAAGCTAATTCTACGATGCTTTTATTTCAACCTACCTTGCTATTTGAATGCTTTAACAAGTGGTGAGAATATCATGAACATGAATATTGCCAAATGGTAAATTAACTAAGACCAATAATACAACATCTTAATTCCATTAGATGTACCTATTTGTGCCTCACTTGTTGGTTTTGATATCTGTGCCTTCTTTTGCCTCCCATGTGGACATGATTCTCTACACTTATACTTGACGAATGGAATGCCTCCCTACTTGTTCATTCAAGTAAACTTTTTCTACTTGCTTGTATCAACAAATGGAACCATAAAGCAATTTAGAACTACTTTTGGTGCCTTACTTACTGTGAGAGATTACAAATTAGCTTCTTTGCAAATTATGCCAATACTCAAAGGAAGATCCTAAGGAAAATTCCTTACCACAAATTGCTTGCAATGGTGATGAAGATAGATGCAAGTAATGCCCTACTTGTTCATTCAAGTAAACTTTTTCTACTTGCTTGCTGTATCAACAAATGGAACCATAAAGCAATTTAGAAGTTCTTTTGGTGTCTCTTACTTACCGTGAGTGATTACAAATTAACTTCTTTGCAAATTATGCAAATACTCGAAGGAAGATCATAAGGACAATTCCTTACGACAAATTGCTTGCAATGGTGATGGAGATACATGCAAGCGATGCTATTAAATGTTTAATTCTTCTTTCATTTTTGTAGGCTTTCTTCCTTCTCCTTTTGATTGTGGCTCCCCTTGTTTTCCTTGTGATTCTTGGCATGAAGATTTGGCTGGAATTTTCACCACTTTTCATTGAAATGCTCACTAGCTTTCCAACAACTACAAAATTGTTAGACCTTGGACATATTCATGTCAAGTGGCATCTTTACTTAAAGTGTGACGTTCCCAAATGGAAAATTTTTTGGTGCATGCAATGCCTTATACGCTTACCTTGATTCACATTTATTATTACTATGGGATATTTTTAGTACCTTCTCAACACATTGTTTTCCAGTGTAGTATTAGATATTCTTTTTGGGTTTTTTCACTGCGTAATATTTTAATAATCAAACACTACAATTATCGTTTTAATGACTGGTCATTTCTTCTAAGATTATTTTCTCATGTGAATTGGGAAAATCACAAGGCAATGGGACAAACAAATCACATAAGCACCTCTAAACATTTGTTAGTACGAGGGAAGAATGGGGAGTACTGGAAAATCAACAGCTTTGGGCTTTGCACACTCTAGTCTATTTTCTTTCGGCAAAGACTTTGGTGCATGTAAGACCTTATAATTCTAAATTCTTTGATTTACATATTATCAATAAGGAATATTCCTATCCAGCACATAACTTCCTTTTCAAAATTGTTTTATGTTTGTGTAATGAAGTGAAGGTGAGCATAGTGGTGATAATAAATGGCAGCAGATGCTAGGAAGAGAAAAAAACAGACATCTATTGATGTCTATTAATGACACACAATTGGTTATTGGGATTGCTGTTGATATGTCTGTCAACTTCAGATAAATTCTAGCTACTGATGACATTTCATAAATTATTCTGTTTTTATATTTCTTCTTTCACCAGATGTGATATAAGCTTCAGGTCATTGAGCTGTTTAACCATGTGGCTAATGGTTTGTAACTGTGTGGGGTAATGCAGTTTTTCTTAGAGATGATGAAAGTTCCAAGAGTGGAGTCTAAGTTAAGAGTATTCTCCTTTAAGATTCAATTCCAGTCGCAGGTATGCAGACATTAGTCTTTTACAATTTTTATTTTTCTTTTCTGATAAGTAGAGGTTCTGGGCTCATGAGAAACATACATGGCAGTATCAGCATTGGTTATTATCATTTTTATTTGCAGGTCACTGACCTACGAACAAGCCTAAATATTGTAAAGAGTGCATCTGAAGAGGTGATTTCTTATTTCTCTCACTTTTTAAAAATTATTATAGCTGTGTTGTCCAGGTTAATTATTCTCTGGACTTTTATCTTGAGCTTTTGCATTTTCACAGGTCAGGCAGTCAGTCAAGCTACGGAGAGTTATGCAGACAATTCTTTCTTTAGGAAATGCAATGAATCAGGGAACTGCACGAGGTGAGTTCAATTAAATCCTACCCAATTTGTTTTCATGTTTTTGAAAGATAAGTTTATAGATGAGAGGGAAAAGATTGAAAGAGCTATTTCATTGTTATTTAATGTTTTTGCATATATACTAATGTGTACCTTTGTTAGCCTTCCTTGGCGAGCACCTTGACACAGTTTGGAGATGTTGCATACCCCATATTTAGTGATTGTAGCTCTACTATTTTCTTTCATCTAGATTCTGTTTTGCATTTGGTGCAATTATTAATTTTTTCTTATTCTTGTTAATTTTAATGTTTTCAGGTTCTGCAATTGGGTTTAAGTTGGACAGTCTTTTGAAATTGTCAGATACACGTGCTCGCAACAACAAGATGACATTGATGCACTATCTGTGTAAGGTGTGAAAGCTAGTCTGAGTCTTTTGTTCTGTCCCTAGACACAAGATACTACAGATTTATGTTTTAATGCTTAGTCTTATTGCTATTATTTAAGTCATGTTCCATCTACCTAGGATTACTGAAGGGTTGGTGTTTACAGTTTGGATTTGTAGGTGCAATCCATCTTGGGTGAGGAGGTGAATCCATTTTTCTGCATATTTGTTTCTTCTGTTCAATATTTTCTGATTTGTTTTTTGTGAGTAGTTTAGACACACTGCAAGTAGTATTGGAGTTTTATTGGTCATTATTGCTGTTGCAATTATGCCAAGGGGGTGTATCCAAGAAATACTTTAAAGCTTGTGACTAGTGAAGATTTGATGGGATTGCTTGCAAAATTTACAACACATATCATTATGGTGCTTATCTCTGTTGGAAAAAGGTCAGTGGATCTGGAGTTTAAACAAGATCTTAACTGATGGAGTGAATCTAATCTTCCATTTGGGGAGAGAGAGGAGGCGGGGAAGGATGCTAACAGGAATCCTCTATTGACTTGCAAAGTTGCAAACGAAGATCCCACAACGATTTTGGGAAGGAAGTAGAGGTACATCCATGGTTGAGTAAATTTTGGCTAGCATTCAAGGTGCAATGAGTTTATGACCTTAAGGAGAAACTAAAAAGTGGCTTTGAAACATCTCAATGGGGCAGCTGCTAGTTATTTTGAAACACAAATCAGGGTGTTCCATCCAGGGTGTTGAGGCTTTGACTTAAAGAACGAATAAAAAATGAGATGAGCCATACTGTACACATATCATGCATTTTTCAAAGAGATATGACTATATGGAAAAATCAAGTCTTGCAGTTGAAGTTCAACTTCTAGAAGATATTGTGCTCAATATCTAAATCTCCAATTTTTGCTCACATATTTGAACAAGGTATTGAATAACAGAACCCTTGAAAATGCTATTCCTATGGCTAGGAACTCAAAATTAATGTAGAATGTATTAGAAGGAAGATCTTAAGTTTGGGGAGATTGGAAATACATTTGATGGGAAGATTAAGTGGAGAAGCCTGTTTTTATGCTTACCCTCTGACTTTCATAAGCATTAACCCCCCAATTGCCATCCCCTTTCATAGCTGTTCCAAATCCTAAAGTAAGGACCGCTGACCATGTATATAAAGTTATAAACCCCAAAACTTCTACATGGCTGAAGATGTGTGTCTATTTTAGTCTGAACTTAAAACACAATAAAAATGATACCCAAGAACTATGCAATCTCAAGTGTGAACTACAAAGTCAGTCCCTTCTTGTACTAGAAATAGGGGAATCCTCAGTAATTCTCTTCGCAATGATAGGGTTGGATTGTATTGAGACCTTCAAGATTTCTGCCTATATCAAAAGGATCAGGTTTTGGTCATGGTTGACTCTTGTTACACAATTAATTATTCGTACAAGAAATAAGTCTGTAAATTGTGCCTCCAGCTAGACACTTCCTTTTTGGGTACTAGACTATTGGATAATTGAATTCCTAGGAGTGGTACATAATGTGGAGCTTATAGTGGTTGATTATACTCTCAATGATGAATTTTATGTTGCTGATAGTGGGGGAGTGAATTTTGTAGAGGGTTTTCAATGATTGTACTCAGTAGAAACATACTCCACCAATTGTCAAGAATGGTTCTCAACATTCAAGCAAGGGGAGCACAATTGTACCATCAAATACTTGCCTATGAGGGAAATTGATAGTGATACTATTGATTTGAGCCAGACGAATAAAATTATGAAGAGGGGGATCATTGTTTCTAGTAAGAGCTCTTATGCTGTGCCAGTGGTCCTAGCTACGAAGAAGGACAATTTATATCATCTTTGCATTGATTACATAATGCTTAACAAGACCACAATTGAAATCAAGTTCCTTGGGCCAAGGATTGATTATCTACTTGGTAAGTTACATGGGGTAAAGTACTTCACAAAGATAGGTCTTAGATGTAGGTGCTATTAAGTGCCAATCTGCATATAGGGTCACTAGCAACTCTGGACCATGTTTTTCAGGATTTAGTACACTTGCAACATTTCAAACATTGATGAACAAGGTAATAAAAAAATTCCTTTGTAATTTGTTGTATTTTTTGGGGATATCCTTGTTTATTGTAAATCATTATCACCCCATCTAGAGCATCCAAGCATTATTCTCTATATTTGTCTAAATAAATATGCCAAAGCCTCTAATTGTGAATTTTCTAAGTCATTTTGAGAATCTCCGGACAACATTATTTTTGCTGAAGAGGTGTGCAAAGAGCTTGCCAAAATAAAGGCAATATGTGGTTTACCCTGACCAAGTAAAAAATTTCGTGTGCTTCAAAGGTTTTTGTCAAAAGCTTGTAAGGAATTGCTGTCATAGCCTATCCTCTGGCTAACCTCACTGAAAGTTGTTTTCAATTGGTTTGCCAAGGAACATAACATTTTTGAGGGTCTCAAGCAGATTCATGTGACTGCTCTAGTTTTAGCATCTAATTTTATCAAGCCTTCAATTATCAAATGTGATGCTTTTAGATTTGGGTTTAGTGCAAGACTTTGTCAAAATAATCATCCTACTGCCTTTTAAAGTAGGAAGATGAATGACAGAGAAGGGGGAATGTCAACATATGGCAAGGAGATGTTGGCTAGCTTACACTCAGTGGCCAAGCGGCATCAATTTTTGTTGGAGAACAAACTCTTTATTAAATTGACCATTTCACTCTCAACCACCTATTGGCTTAGAGGACACTCAAAGAGGGGCAACAATAGTGGATTGATCATGTGCATGCATATGCCTTTGAGATCTTGGATGAGAAGGTAAAAGAGAATATGATGGTAGATACATTGTTGTGCAAAAGGGGTAACTACCATCTCCATTAGCTAACCTTCTTGGCTATATGATCTTCAGGATTATTATGTGACCTTGATGGTCCAACTAAGATTGAGACAATAAACTGTAAATGGTACTGTCTTCTTTAGGGACCATATTTATTTCATGTATGGGTCCCCTTTTAGTGTTGAAGGCATTTGAGCATGGATAAACTTGAGATTTGCAAGTTACATGAGTTTCTAGAAAACCTACAAAAACATCAACGTCAGCTTAATTGGAAGAGAATAAAGTAGAACATTTTGCAATTTGTGGCAGGATGTGACACTTGTCAGTGAAATAAAGTTAAAGAGTGTTCTATCCTCAAGTCTTATGTAACTAAATACCAGTACCAGTCAAAATTGGGAAATTGTATTCATGGATTTTATCTCAGGTCTTCCAAGTTTTGAAGGTAAGGATGGAATATTTGTTGTGGTTGATTAGTTGACTAAGTAATGCATATTTATTCCTTTGACAAAGGCAAGGTTCAGTAGTCCTAAGGTCACCAATCTTTACTTACAGCATGTGTTAAAGATAGCATGGTATCCCACAATGGATAATTTGTTTATGGTTGTATCTTTCATAGCAATTTTTTGCAAGAACTGTTTTAATTTTCTGGGGTGACATTCAACATGAGTATTGCATATCATTTCTAAATGGATGGATAAACAGAGGTGTTGTGACCTTTTCACACATCGCCCCATTCAAAATGGGGACCCCCTAATTTTTGCTTCATTCTGGTCTTTTGGCTTGGGTTTTTTCTCTCTCTCTCTTTTCTGATGTCTGCCTTCAAAGGATTGCGCCCGTCATTGAGCTTAAACATGAAGATTTGACCGAGTCTGAAAATTAGGGTTTCATCTTTCCTGGTCAGTCCGAGGTTGAATAGGGTGAGTAAATTGAAAATTGAGACTAACTTTGTTGTTAGTGTGCTTCCAGAGCTCTCACCAAAATTTATCAGATTCGAGGTACTTACTATTTTTAGTAAGTGTGAAATTACAGGCAATCCGTCACCTTTTTGAGATTCCGATCACACGGCATTCAGAGCATCAGGCTCATGCAAAATTTGAGCAAAAACGGACAACTTACTATTTTTAGCAGTCCGGCTTCCGGGCAAATTTCAGGGCTTAAATGTAGAGTTTTTCTTTGCATGTTTGGATATTCCTTCTGGGTTTTTCGAGACCTTCGCAACAGTATAACATGCAAACGAGACGACAACTTTCAGAGTCCAGCCTTCGAGGCTATTTTTAGGGTTTGCATGTCGGGGTTTCTTTTGCATGTCGGATGATTCCGGTGGGTTTTTCGAGAGCTTCGCGATGGTATGACATGCAAATGAAGATAATCACTCAGAAGGAACTTACTATTTTTAGCGGGCCCCAAGACGCTTCCCGCCAAATCCGGATTGCAATGCAGCAAACGAAGACAAACAGAGATCATTTGATACGCATGCGTAAAATTAGGGTTTCCTTGAGAAAAGAGGGGTAAAGTCGAATTTGAAAACCGGTGTAAACCACCGCGATTAGCATCCTTCAGGCTATCTTGGTAAAATTTCAAGTCGAAGGAGCACTTACTATTTATAGTAAGTCAATTTGGAAACTGGCTAAAAATAGTAAATCGAGTGCATGCGTCAATGTCAACAGACAGGTCACGTGGTGAGGAGCGCCTCATTCAAATTTCAAGTCAATCGGAGCAGTGGAGCTATCAGAAATGAGCAGTTACTATTTATAGTAAATCACCTCCAGAAATGGGCTAAAAATAGCAGGGTGACTAAAAATGGCAGTGTCGACAGAACAACAAGGTCATGAGGATGCAGTGTTCAAAATTTCAAACCGTTCTGAGCTTCAGAAATGCAAAATCAGAGGGCTTACTATAAATAGCAGGGCATGAAAATTGGTGAAAGCGAGGAAAAATTTCTAAGTCTGGAACTTTATCCAGTAGCCATGGCAGAATGCGCCCAGGTAAATGAGGAGGCATGGAAAATTTTTAAGAGTGAAGCTCGTCCTCCACCATGTCCAAAATGCGCCCATCTAGCAACAAAGTCAAAGAGGGTCAACACTTTTCATCCTTCTACCTAGCCTAAATGCGCCTTCAAGGCAATGCCAAACATAAAAAAATTCTAAGTATGAAGCTCATCCTGCAGCTAGGCCAAAATGCGCCCAAGCTAGAGAAAGTCAAAGAAAAGTCAACAATGTTCGTCCAGCACCTAGGCCAAAATGCACCCACCTTGAAGCATGAGAGCCAAAAAAATTTCTAAGTATGAATATCCTCCTCACCCCTCCAAATGCGCCCAAAAGCAAATAGGTCAAAAGAAGTCAAACAAGTTTCATCCTCCTCCTAGGTGAAAATGCGCCCAAAAGCATGCATGTAAAGACGAAACAAGGAAGGTGAAAGGTCACTCCAAGGCGTGGTTATGAGTTTCATCCTCCATCAAGGCTAAAATGTGCCCAAGAGGGAAGTGGGTCAAACAAGTCAACAATTCTTATCCTTCAGCTACATGAGAATGCGCCCAAGATGAAAACAAGTCAACAAGTCAACATTTCTTATCCCTCATACATGCCTAAATGCGCCCAAAAGAAGTCAAGTAGAGACAAAAGAATGGAAGTTGAAGAGTCATCTTTCTTGCATGTCAAAATGCACCAAGTTGAGGGTGGTAAAAGTGAATGCAAGATGGTGAATGAGATAAAAGGCGTTAGAAAATATTCCAAGGCGTGGTAAAAGGTAAGTGAACACTCCAAGGCGTGGCAATATTCCTCCTCAAGTGTTATATGCACCTAAGGTGGTAAGTGCTAGAAATTTTTTTTTTCAAGGCGTGTGAGGTGGTGAAGCAAAATGCTAGGCGTTTTTTTTTATAAATTTTCTCCAAGTATGCTATGCGCCTAGAATGTGAAGTGAGATAAAAGATGTTTTCCTAAGGCGTTGGAGCTTTAAATAAAATTGTCTTGCAAGTGTGAAATAAAATGCAAAGTGGTGTTAGAGAATAAAATGTGCTAGGCGCCTTTATGAATAAAATTTTTCTAAATGAAGTTGATAAAATTTCCACCACTGGCGAATGAACCAAAATTTTCTAAGACAAATTCTCAAAGTGCAAGATGATTTAAAATCTTCTAAGGCAAAAATATTTTCTCCCTTAGAAAATACACCTAGAACTCAAGGTGGTGAAATTTTTCTTCGTGAAGCACAAGCAAATTTTCTCAGTGGTGAAGTCAGAGATGGATGATAACGCAGATGGATTGATAAAATTTCTCAAGCGAGAGCAACACAGGATGATCATGGGCGAAGAATGGATTTAATTTGACAGAATAATATTTTCTAAGGTTCAAAATTTAAAAATTAAATGAACCCTTTCGTTGGGCACCCATGGATTCGAAGCGTTTTGAAGAAAATTCTCTTTTGGGTACTGAACATTTGCGATGATAGATGGATTTCCATGTCTTCCGCACTTCGCCAACACTTTTTCAGTGAAGAATTTAATCAGTGCTCAAATTGTGAATTTTCCTAAGGGGAAAATTTAAAATTCTCTAAGGCAAGATGAATAAAATGTGTTTTCAAAATGAATTTCTCCGAGTGATGAATTCGAAATGAGTTGCCTAGATGATTTTGATTGAATTCTTCAATGATAAATTTTCCAGAGTTGATGAGAAGTGAAATTCAAACTCAAGTGACAGAGCTCCGGCTGGTGAATTAAAAAGATGAATTTAAATTAAATCTTCGAAAATAAATTCAAAGATGCCAGTCAAGGTTGAACTTCAGAAATACCAGAGAGGGAAAATTCGAATTCTTGAAGTGGAGTAGTGGAAATTAAATGTACTGGCTATAATTGGCTCCTTCTAGAATTCGATTTTTGGCTATAAAATGAAGAAGTTTCTCACTTGTTCTTCACAGCTGAAGAAGTGCGAATTTTCTCTAAGCGAAGTGTTGCTAAGAATTGCTGAAGCTTGAAGAGTTCAAAATTTTGCTGAGGACTGGAGTTTGCTGAAGTTCAAAATTTAAATTGCTGGGACTGCTGGAGAGGGACGCCTTGAGTTGCCAGTGCAAGTGTTGGAGAATTGCTATTGCTGAAGTCAAAAGGGGTGCACTTGCTGGTTGCTAGAGTTTGATTTGTTGCTGATTGAAATTTGAAGTTGCTAGTGCTAAGGAGGGACGCATTGAAGTGAGGAATCTAAAAGAATTTTAAAAGTGCGAACTTGTTGATTAAAAAAGTGTGAATCCAAAGTTGCCTGTGAGGTGCGCACTTGCCAAGTGTGAAGTCCAAATTTACCAAAGTTCAAGTTGCTGATTACTAGTGGGCGACTCTATTAAAGATTGAAGATTGCTGATTGAAGTAGCGAAGTCACTGAAGTCTACTTAGAAACCTTTTCTAAGTATTGAAGTTCAAGAGAAGAAGCTGAGATGGCTGAGGCAAGGCCGACTAGCAAGGATAACAATGGTGCATCCAAACAGGCTGTGATCAAGAAACTGAGTAAGACATTCATGCCAGAGTCAAAGTTCATTTCGAAGTTGGGCAAGTTGACAGACACCAACTTGGGCTCCGTCAACCTTGAGGCCTTCAAGAACAGAATGTTGGGGATTGGAAGTCATTGACCTTTGATCACTTCGCACAAAATTGTTCGAAGCAGATTATATGCAGCTGCTGGTTTCCCACCAACCATTCAGTGTTCGGAGCTGATGATGGAGTGCGCCAATTACTATGAGAAGGATCATAGATCGATCATGTCACCAGATGGCCAAGTGCTAGCGAATCTTACTCCTTCGGCCATTGGTGAAGCTTTCAGGATCCTGGTGCACAGGAACATGGTTTACAAATCCAGAGAGCGAGCTGAGCGAATGTATGCTTCTGCTTTCGAGAGATGCACGAAGACAATTAACACTCACTGGATGAGCACTCCTAAGCCTTCTCGTACGAAGCTGCCAAAACAAATTATAGCGGATGACTCGAAGCAAGAATACTGTGACCTCATCATGATGCTGAGCAGAGTTGGTGGTTGCCCACAGTCATTTATTTTCGAGCCATGGATGTTTTACTACATCAACCTCGTGCTAGAAGGAAAAGATTACGTCAATTGGGCCGAGATGATCAGTGATAATTTGCATGAGCAGCTCCTGAGCCTTAGAAGGACGAAGACATTTTACATGAGCTCTTACATCATTTATATGTTGGCTCGTATGACGAAGTATAGAGGAATTTCCTACAAAGAACCTATTGGTTGTGGCTCTCACCAATTCAAAATCTATGATGCTTGTCCGCAGTTGCACCTGGCGAGTACCACTCACTACAAGCGTGTCAACGATGCCTTCACCATGCATATCACGAGATTGCTTCAGGAGTGGTTGCATTACAGAATCTCAAGAGAGGCCCAAGAGTTGATTGAAAGGTATGGGTGCTGGTTTATACAGTTTCCAAAGTTTTCTTATATTAGGCTGCAAGGTTTTTCATCGTACCCATATAGGCTGCCTAAGTACCCAACAGATAGAATTTTAATGTTAGAGATATTTAGGCAATTGGTTGCCTACGATAAAATTCAGAAGAAAAAGGAGGGATTGAATTCCCAATTGTCATGGGCAACTCGGATGAGGTGTGTCCTTCAATACAGGCAGCTAGAGAGGCTGAAAGTGAGCTTCAATTTTATCACTTTTCCTATCACACCAGCCGACAGCACTATGATCCACATCACAACATCAAATGGGTACTGTCAGAGGAGTTTAAGGATAAGGCGAATATTGAGGACTATTGGGCTGATGCAGCTAATGAGATTGAAGTTAGGAAAAGGATGTTCTCTTGGTTGCCGATTACTTTAATCAGGGAGTGTGAAGTTGTTCCGGTTCCAGACCAGGTGAATGAGGATATGGACGTTGTTCATCCGGATTATGCAGCAGTGAGAGATACTCCGCTTCCGCTCCTAGATTGGTCAGAACCAGAGGTTGCAGATTTGGATACACTGTCTATCCCAGTCCTAACATTTACTAGAGCATGGGTTGATAGGCGTGTGAATAGGTTGAAGAGTAGGTCAATTGCTTTGACTTACAATTTGATGGGAGATCACAGGACACCCACCACTGGTAGGAAGAAGCAGATCACACGAGGTCCAGAGTCCAAAAAGAAAGAGCTAGTTTGGCAGGAGCCTGTTCAGGGAACCTCCCGCAGTTGCGGTTGAAGCACACCATTGGAACCGCGTTCTCCAAGTATTCGAGAGTTTCTTTGTTTGTTGTCAGGAGAATGCTTTGAATCGGGTGAAGCAGATGAGAATGTCGGCCTCACGGAGAGAAGTGGTTGGCTAAAGTCAAAGCCCCCTATTAGACGTCGGCCGGGATGATGAGGGACTATTGCCGACCCTTAGTTTTATTGAGGGAGTTAGAAGCTCTTTGAATGATGATGATGATATAGTTTGAGTTTCAGCCACTTGAGGACGATGAGCCTCCCAGAATGATATAGAGGTTGAGCAAGTTAGAGAGGTAGAAGCACAGGAACACAGCCCTTCGATATACAGTACAATGTGCCGGATTGGCGGGATTGAGGAGAAGCCAGTGAGGAGATTGATCAAGCAGTTGAGATGGAAGAATTTTTGAACAGGATGTACCTCCAGAAGAAGAAACAAGAAAATTTTGAAATCTCCACTGAAGAGGATGGCTCTCGCACTCTTCACGTTGCCGTGCCTCAAGTTGATTGTGACCGAAATGAAGCAGTGCCTGAGAATTATGTGGTCACAACTTTGGATTTAGGACGCCCCACTGGTGCACAGATTGTAGAGGAGTGTGATAACTCCTACCTCGCCCTCAAAGATAGGTTATTCAAGAAGGAAGGAAAGTATAAGAAGTTGAAAAGAGAACACAAGGCCTTGGTTGGATATGTACAACAGTTGTCTCGTTCTCAAGGGCAGGAGATTCTAGTGATAGAGCCTCCAGCAGAGATACCTAGAGAGTCAATCAGTGGCTTGATGGAGTTAGGAAAAATGGCACAGGAAGCAGACAAGTGGGTCACAGGGGTTCGTGCTGAGACAGATAAGTTTATGGAGGACCTTGCTTTTGCTTTTCGGCAAGCCTCTAGTATTTTACCACGGATGGAGGCAGTTGATCATGCTTGGGGAGATGCTTTTGTCTACTAGAGCAAAGTAATTCAGCGTCTTGAGGCATTGAGGCATGTTCCGTTGCGGTTGTTGATTGATGGAGGTGTCATTTAGGAGAATGACAAGTACGACTTTTCTAGTTGGTATTCTTCAGCGATCATGGGACATGGTTTCTTCGACGCAGCACAAGCGGATTCAGCCAGGATACATAAGGCTATGGCCAATATCATTGATGGAGTAAAGAATACTTTCGAGGCCATATTTGCTAGGCGGTTAAATCCAGATGAGGTTAATGTTGATAATTTGAGGGGTAGGCTGGTGCCTTTCTTCTCAGATGTTAGGACCTTCGTACAGGATGATTTCGAGAACACTTCTACTTTCTCCAGTTTGATTCAGAGCACGCAGGATTCCTTGGCTGCTTGGAGAAAATCTTGTACAAGGCATGAGCATTCAGTCATGGTGTTAGAGTTTCAGCTAGATTGTGTTCCACCCATTTCGGTTTAGAAGGTTGACGCTGTACTTGGTAGATTTGTTGAGTTTGCAGCTAGAGAGAAGGAGAACGGGAATGCACTGCTGGACGAGGATCTTCTAGAAGACTGATTGTGGACATTTATTGCCTTTACTATTTTTGGGAGTGAGTGGGAATCTTTGATTCATTTAATGTATTACTCCCCATTCTGGCATTTTTTAGGGTTAGGGTTGAGGTGGCACGATTTCAGCCACTCTATTGATTGTAACCCTAGCTGTCTTTTGGGACCGGGCTATCTATAAAAGGGGGAGTCCCCCTCATTTGTAATTCATTAGAAGATTAGAAACTAGAAGTAGATGTCAGACATTAGCTTTAGAGGCTAGAGAGTAGAGCATTGTAGACATTTTGCATAGTGGAGAAGAAAGAAAGTTTTCCCTTTGAAAACTTTTGTGGAGATTGTTGTGCAACACTTTTCATGATAATAGATCTTTTCATTGATGGTGGAATTCGTCTTGTCATGAATAGCTAGCAAGGTCTCTTCTTCCTTTTGAATCCAAGTAGCTTAATTTTCATCTCATGCAAGTAGTTTACTTTGATGTGTGGTGTTTTATTGAGGTAGCTTCTTTTCATTCCATACCACTAGCGGCTTGTTGATGATAAGTTCGCTTTGTGTGGTCCACTGGAAATTATCTTGAGTTTAACTTCGATTGTGATTTGTGTACTTATATGCGTCGTTTTGATGGTGTATGTATGCTAAATTATAATTTGAACATCTCTTACTATCCCCTTTGAAGATTGCACTAATTTTACTGAGGCTGTCCGACGTGAGGCTAGGTGAAATTCGGTTGAAGTCTACCAAAATTGAGCTCCATACGTCCTGCATTTAAAATAGGATATAAGTTTCTTAGGCCTTATACTCCTTTACTTTCCGCACATTTCTGATTAGCTTTAGGAAAACGAATTATATTGCCAAATCATACGTGCAAAATCCCCTTCGAATCATCTATTTGTTGTTAACTGCAAGAAGCCTGAACAATTGTGTAAGTCCCCTCGTAAGAACACAGCAATACACATCAACCAACTAAGGGTGTTTCCAAGTATTTCGGAACCTTGGAGTTGAACGTGTGATCTATCTCGCAATCTTAGCACACGGAATACTTTGATCAAGAGAGAACGGAGTAGCCTTCAGACTATTTTGTTCTGCTGTTTGGTGCGGTCACAAAAACCACGTCAACAAGAGGTAGTGAATAAATGCTTGGAAGGGTACTTGAGGATGTACGTAGGAGATATGTAGAGGAAGTGGATAAAATTGTTATATTTAGCCAATTATTGGTAGAACACCATGTATCACTCTGCCATAAAGCTGTACCTATTAACAGCATTATATGGTTAAAATCCTGTGTCACCAATGGACTGGATATTTTAGGGGGCAAGGTACTTGTAGCAATAGAGGTATTGAAGGAGACATGATACATACTAAGAGAGTTGAAAGACAATTTTTCCATGAGTTTGAATCATATGAAGCTAGAAGCAAACCAACATAGGACAGAGTGAAGCTTTTGAGTGGGAGATATGGTGTTCATTTGCAGCCATACAAGCAGACAATACTTAAGGAGAAGGGGAAGCAAAAGCTCCAACGCTATGGCCCATACAAGGTTTGGGCTAAGTTTAGGAAAGTGATTTATGCATTCAAATTACCAAACAAAGGGAGAACACGGAAGCCCATGTAGTAACCTAGGTAGAAATCCTAAACACATGAATAAGGTAAGCAAGTTCACAATGGAAGGAATTATTAGGGAAGAGGTGAAGATGATGTGGGATAGAAAGTTCAAAATTGGAATTTCAAGTGGAAGAGGTTTCTTATGGAAGATGCCACACTTGAAAATGTTGGAGGATGAGTCACACCCTTGCTGTAGATGGACTTGTCACAAATGGGCCAATCGCTCAATGGTAGGGCACCCTGGCAGCAAATGGGTGGTCCTAGGTTTGAGTCCTAGTGGGTATATGAAAAAGGTTCAACATAGTATCATAGCTAGATCAAGGCTAGGAGCCCCGAGCACTCACATTGTGGCTCAAGGATGGGTGTTGGAGAATGAACCATACTTGGACTTGTTGTGACCTTTTCACACATCGCCCCATTGCAAATGGGGACCCTTCGTTTTTTTTTTTTGCTTTTGGATTTTGTCTTGGCGTCGCAACTGCTTATCCCCAGTCTTTTTGCAATGAGGAGTCTTAATTTTGAAATGGTCGCCTGAGTCGAGTCAGTGAATTTTTACCTGGATCACTGAATAAACGTCACCATCGTGCTTAGAAGGCCTGGGAGACGAAGATCGACTGTCGTTTCAGTCGATTCTAACACCTCCAAGTTTTTAGGGTTTCTCACCCCAGGCCCCCTATTTTTTAGGACCTACTTTTTGGCACTTTTGGGCAATTCTGGGATCCCTATTTTTTAGGGTCTATTTTTGGAAAGTTGCTATTTTTGGAAAAATTTCTATTTTTAGAAAGTTTCTATTCTTGGAAGTGTCACGAGTTTCAAAAACGCACTCAGAAGTTCGAAACGAGCAACGAAACTCTCAGAAAATCGATTCGAAGATTTTTTGAAATTTTGGTAAAAATTTGGAAAATCACATAAGAAGTTCAGAAAAATCTGGAAAATTGTTCAAAAATGGTGAGAAATTCTGGAAAATTACAGAGAAATCTGGTAAAGAACATCGAAAATGGTGAATGAGAGGATAAATTCATCAATAAATTGGTAAAATCCATGAAATTCGTCAAGAAAATCTGGAAATTTGTGAAGAAATCTGAACAGTTCATGGAAAATCTGAGCACAATCATGGAGAAAATGAGATATACACCTTCAGCCTTAGTCAAGAAACATGCCAATGACAGAAAAATCTGAGCAATGGCCAAGCAAACTATGGATTCCGCCTTAACACAGCCAGGTAAAAGTTGGCAATGGCTGACAATGTGAAGCAAATGGCATAAAATCTATGCTCCACGGGGTTTCGGGGACGGGGAGTACCCGGTACGGCGGGACGAGTTTCTGGTACGGGGGTACTTTTGGGTCATTTTTTAGGGGACGGCAGGGGACGGCTGACAAAAAAATAGGGAAATTTTTAAAAATATAGAGAAATTTCAAAAGTTCATAGCATAACATTGATAAAGCATTCATTCTAGACATTGTATAAGCTTAATACATATCATTAGACTTGAATTGAGATTTCACATGAGAATTGACAAACAAATTAACAAAGTTCAAATGCTTTTCATTATAAATGTGCATACATATCATATAAAAGTCTGATAATTATAACCAAAATGCCCAAAGGCTCCAAGTCTCAACTATGAAATGACATGATAAACATAAAACTAAGAAAATATATCGCTGTCCAAGGTCCCTAATCAGCATAAGGTAGGTCTAAATCAGCATCGCCCTCGCCATCAGAGCATGAGTCTAAGTCAGTGTCAGTGTCCATGTCAATAGAAGGATCTGTCTCAACCAATGGAACACCCACCAATCCCTCATGTGCATTCTCCTCAATCTGCATAGCATCTTTGGGATTAACATCCCAACGTAAGGCTGGAGTCTGACGATACTAACTAGTTTGGCAATCCTTCACTCAGCTGCTCTTCTTTTGCTCTCCTTCACTTCACAAGCCAAATGTAAAAATGAGTTTCTTTTTCTCATTTTACTATATTGGGCATAGCAACATGGTTTGAAGAGGTTTCTAATATCAACGTGAGCTCGTAGTTCAGAACAGTGAGCAGACATGGATCCTTTCACAGTGGCTGTGAGTGAATATCTGTGCCTAGTTAGCTTGAATATTGGTCACCTGGAGTGGGATATGCCTTGGCATGAAGATTACTCAGACCTGCACTCATTTGCAAGGAGATTCCAGTGACTATTTGGCCCAGGCGTGAGCTTATTCCAGGTCTGGTCTGAGATATATAATTATTTGTAAATTGTTGTTGCTGCTGTTATTCAATCAGTTAGTTATCTGTAATTTCCTCACTGCTGTAGCCCATTCTCAGCATCATATATATGCAAATCTGTCCATATTCGTTTCCAGTTTGAATGTGTAAGGCTGTAGCTATATTGTAACATTTTATGACAGTAAAATTTAAGGAAATGAAACTCAGAATTTGATAATCAAATCAATGTATGAATGCCATTTTAAAGTCTATTATATTTTATGTAAACTATTTTAGGGCATATATAAGGCATAAATTAGGTTAAGAGGCATGGGGCGTCCCTTGTGGGCCCACCCATGCCTTTTTTTCATTTTAAAAAACTTTAATTTTTTATAAAAATGTACTTTTTTTGTTGCTGGGCCATAGGGTACTTCTAGAAGTACCCGGTACGGATGGGGGACGGCTGGGAAGTTTCGGGTACTTCTAGAAGTACCCTACGTCCCCTACCTTTTGCCAAAAGTCCCCTAGAAGTACCGGGTACTTGGAGGCCAAAAGGGGACTGCTAGGGGACGTTTCCTAGCCGTCCCCGCGTCCCCGTTTCGTACCCGGTACGGGAAACGGGTAAAAAATGCAGGGGACGCGTCCCCGTGGAGCACTGCATAAAATCTGAAGCAATGGACAGTACCAAGCTGAAGTCCGCCCATGGAAAAGAAGAAAATGTCTAAGAAAATGAGGCCATGGCCAGGCATAAGCTGGAGTCCGCCCAAGGTTGAATGTCAAGTGGCAAGCAAAACAAGAAACTCCGCCCAGCAACATGAAGGCAATGGTCAACCACTAGCTGAAGTCCGCCATCCAATGGCAAGGAAAATAATGAAGTCCGCTTTGAGACAAAGGTCTAATGGCAAGCAGATGGAGCAAGTCCGCCCATGGAGAATGAAGGAAACGTCTAAGAAAATGGGGCCATGGTCAGACCAACAGCCAAGTCCGCCTATGAAGTGGCTAAGAAAGCATGCAAGTCCGTGCCAGCCAAGAAGTTAAATGGCAAAGAAAATGATGAAGTCCGCCTAAGGTAAAAGAAAGAAATTTGGCTAAGGCATGGACAAGGACAAGTTAAAGTGGCCAAAGACAAGTTAAATTCCGCCCTATGGAAGAGGAAAATGCCTAAGGAAAAGAGTGAATGGTCAGGTCAAAGCTGAAGTCCGCCCTTGTAATAGCCCAACACAAGATGAAGTTTGCCTTAAATGTTAGACAATGGCCAAGGAATCAACAAAGTCCGCCCTCAGCCAAAAGTCAAGTGGCCACAAAATAGATGAAGTCCGCCTTAGATAATTTCAAAGTGGCAACAAAATGTGCTAAGTCCGCCTAGCCAAAAGGAGAAATGGCTTAACAAAGATCAAAGTCTGCCTATGAAAAAGAAAGAAAAATGGCTAAGGCATAGCCAAGGCAAAGAAAATGGCAAAGTCCGCCATGTGTTGGAGAGTATAAAAATTAAAATTCGCCTAAGTCCAAACCTTTGGAAAGCTAAAATATGCATGGCCCTTTGAATATTCGCCCAAGTGACCAAAGAACTTTTTTTGCCATGGCTAGGAAAATGTTGGAAAGATCAAGAAAATCTTCAAAATAAAATTGGATTTGGCTAGGAAAATTTGTGAAAGATCAAGCAAATGGCTAGGAAAATGCCGGACATGGCGAAAGAATTTTAGACAAGAGGCAATTTATGGCCAAGAAATGTTGTACGTGTCTAGAATAAAATTGGACATGGCAAGAAAATTGTCGAAAATCAAGAGAAGTTCATGGCCAAATAAAATCGGACGGCAAGAAAATATGGCCAACAAAAGAGGATAATGGCCAAATAATTTTGGACGTGGCAAAATAATTTTGGACGAAGGAAGGTAATGGTAAAATAATTTTGGACGATGGCCAAATAAAATCGGACATGGCGAAAGAATTTTGGACAAGAGGCAATTTTTGACAAAATAAAATTGGACGTAGCTAGGGAAAAGTCGGACGTGGCTAGAGGAATGTTGGACGAAAAAATATTTGTGGCTAAATAAAACTGGACATGGCGAGATAAATTTTGGGAAAGGGCGAGAAAATATGGCCAAATGAAATTGGACGGAGAGAAGATTCAAAAACTTGAAAATGAAATTTATAAAATTTTTTCAAAGTTAATCTAAAATAAATTCGTTTTGTTTTACTGCAGGTGGATAACTACGCAAGGCAAAGGAGGTCTGAACAAAGAAAGAACCAATTATTCAAGGAGGGCTGAGCGAAAAGAAATCTTCGCTACATCACTTTTGTATATGCTTGCCTCTCCTCCACGCGCTCAACATTGAATTGGCACTTGAAGGAATTCCAAAGCAATCCGGAAAGAAAGATTTAAGGGCTTCAAGTCTAAACAGGTGCTCCGAGGCGAGGTGAGAAGAAGAAGCCAAAGTCATCCAAGATCAAGCACAATCGATAAAGTCATTGGCATAAAAAATATTCTAAAGCAAGAACAACAATGCGACCAAGGAAGACACCCAACACGTTGGGGTGGCGCCTCGTCATCTTCCGACCAATCAAATCATTCCAAATCAACATGCAACAACTTTCTATTTTATCTGTTGGTTCATATTTAGCAAGAAGGACAAGTGTCCTCGAATGCAATTTTCTCATTGGTCGAAGGGTAGCAAACCCTAATTAGGGTTTTATTTGTAATCTTGGCCGTTGATTCCAAATCAATCTTGGCCATCAAATTGTAATTGGGGAGCCTATAAATTGAGCTCAACCCCTCATTTGTAAAGCATGGGAGCATGTTGCAAAACATGTTGAGATAAGCGACTGTTGTAAGATTGCCAAAGTAATAAGTAATGCATGCATTGTTCTGATGGTGATTGCTTCTCTTATTTTGGGGTTGTCATGGTTCTTATCCCTCATCATAGTTTAGATTTCTTTTCATGTATGTTAGATGAATGCAAGATTTGATAAGTATTGATTTGTGGTGAAACTTTTGCTCATACTTTCTTTGAATGGATGATTTTCATTCAATGCGTAAAGTTAGCCTGAGCTTATTTTGTGGATGCTTAACTTCTGTCTGAATAATTATTGTTCGATTTGATGGTAGTTATTCATGACTTGAAAATCATAAGCACATTCCCTTGAAGATTGCACCCCCTTTGTGTAGTTGTCGTTGAACGTGGCGAAGCAAAGCGTGGTTATTTGTTTCACCGAGTTAATACCGTCTCTTGGATTCTTAGGAGTAGATTAGTGCTTTTGAACCCTTCTCCTTTTTCAGTTTCTTTGATCCTACCGGAATAATAAAGCTTCATTGTCTAGACCTTCATTGTGAATTGAACAAGCCTAGTAGAAGTCCCCTTGTGTTACCAGCATAATCACATCAAACCACAGAGCTCATCCGCATTCATCTTAAACATTGGAATTGCCGTATGATCTTACTTGCAATCTTAGCATACGAGGTAATTTTTCAAGAGGGGATAGAGCGTCTTTGGACTCTTTATTCTAGAATGTTTGTTGTGTCATAAAACACGCATCAACAGGACTATAGATGGATTGGTCACAAGTGGGCTAGTGGTAATGTAATGTCCCCAAAATAACCTAAATTATTTTGGAGGGAAACTCATAATGGTGTTTCTAAACACCAATTTGAATTTAAAATAATATTAAATAAATAATAATTAAATATTAAATAAATTTAAATTATTATAAAATAACATTTAAATTTAATTAAGCTTTTGTTTGATTCATTGAGAAGGCAAACTAAATTATTTTGTTTCCTAGTTGACTTTCTTCAAGTTGTCATTTGAATTAGTATTTATAATGGATTTTCTCTTCACATCATCATCACAAAGTTTGGACTCAGGTCTTCACCATCCATTTGATGGGAGCGTAGCTTTCCATGTGGGCGATCGGGTAGCACGTAGTGTCTATCGGGAAATTTTGTGTCCAGTTAAGCTCAACATCATTCTACATATCACTCATATCTATATTCTTGGTTCACAACACAAAGGATACTAGGAGATAACAACGATTTGCACTTGGCCGAGCCACAAGGTCTGGCTGCGAGGCATTGGGCGACTTGCGCACTCCTACATATTCAACGCATCTCAAGTGGAATTCCAGACAACTCATGATCAGGCTGCGATCACACGTCGACCCTTGATCCGTCTCAATGGCTGCATTCGTCTCATAAAGTGCAGTTTGCAGGAGATTGGTGCTATGGTCAGGCATCTCCCATTCTCAGTTCCAGTGTTTGTTTCAGTAGGCAGCGATACTCGACATCATCTGGTGACACTAGAGGTAGTGCGGATTCAGTTACACAATCTATACCAGCGACACAAGACTTGGTAGAGCATTAGAAGCGACATTGAGGTAGGAGCAATGCCATCCTAGGCGGAACTCAGTTAGCGTCATTTCTAGATCATTGTATTTGGCTCACACCTGTTCACCAAGATATCGCTGTGATCTATAGATGAGTGAATTACTTGTGTAATCAAATTTTGATCTGGTCAATATTTCGTGTCAATTGAATTCTGTGTGTTTATTAAACCTGGGAGTTCGCAGTATTAGTTTCTGTTGGTCTTGTGTAAAGATCTTTACAGGCCTATCTGCACATTAAATTTGGAATTTACTGTGTAATCCATTGTAGCTCTGAGATTAAATCTTTACAGAACATTAAATCTGGAATTTTACTGTGTTAGTCCATTTAGCCATGAGATCGAATCATTACAGTGGTATCAAAGACATAAGGCCTGCTAGCCTATGGATGATTTTGTATGCCATTGAGCCAGCAAGATATTCGTGCTATTGAGCGTGAAAATAAAAAGACAGAAGCTACTCAGGGGATAGGAGGCAAAGGTAAGGAGAAAATGGGAGATAAAGATCAGAATGATAAATTGGAAAATTTCATGAAGCAACAGGATCAAACAAATCCGACATTGCTACAAGCGATACAGTCACTCACTGTTGCAGTCAATAATATTAAAATAGGATCTAGTAGTGTTGAAGGAGGCCACTTGGAGCATTCAAGAGGTGGGGAACAAAGCAGAGCTTCAAATTGACACACCTACAAACAACCCCAACCAAGATTTTTGCCTAAAACAGAGGGTTGTCAAGAAGGAGAAGAGCAACGCAGCTATGCAAGCATTGTGCGTGAATACCTGGATTTGGATTAGAATGCACAAGTTGCAATCTCTTTCGATCAATTTTAAAGTGCTCGACGGAGTGATGAGAGGCAACATCGTGGAAATAGGGATCTCCAACATAAGATCAGCAAGCTCTCACTGCCAACTTTCAATGGTTCAGGGAAGATGATGACACAATCATAGATACAAAAGTTGGACACATACTTTGCTCTCAGCCCCATGACAGAAGAAGAAGCCATCAAATTTGCTATTCTGCACTTGGGGGATCTAGCACATGAATGGTGGCACCACGAAATTATAACTCAAGGATTTGGGCAGGTAAATTCATATGTGGATTTCACACAGAAATTGGTGGATAGGTTTGACAGGAAGGATCCAGAAGCATACTTCCAAGAGTTAACCAAACTAAAACAATCAAGCACAATGGACGAATATGTCTCTAAATTTCAAAGACTAGCAGTGATGGTGCCTGATGTATTAGATAAGAGGCTCACATTCTTCTTCATTGAAGGATTATCAGATTCTTTTCGCGGCTTTGTGAGGGCTTTGGAGCCAACAATATTAGAAGATGCTATTTAGAAAGCTTTGAGCCCTGAAGATTCCACCGAAAATGGAAAGACCATGATCAAGAATGGGCCAACGGAACGGCCAAAGTTCACTCCTCAACCACTAAAACCAACACCACAATTCCCTGAGATGTCTAGAAACGAGCTTCGGAAAAGGGGATTGTGCTATTATTGTAAGGGACCCTGGGTTGATGGTCACAGGTGTAGGGGAAAAGGACCAATTCATTATATCGAGTTAGTCCCTGACGACGATACGAAAGAAGAAGACAAATTCTTTGATGAGGAGGTGCATGTAGAGGCACTAGGGAAAAGTACCCTCGCATCACTTTCAGGATCACCGAAGTATCATTCTCTTCGCATTGGAGGGGACCTATATGGACAAAAGGTTACAATACTAATCGATAGCGGAGCCACCCACAATTTCATCGATGAGAAGCTAGTAGCTAAGTTAAGCTTAAGGGCAGAGGATTTCGAAGGATTTGATGTGGTAGTTGCAGATAAGTATACTAATCCATGCAATTGTCGGATCCGACAAATGGAGCTGACCATAGGGGACCATAGGATGCGAGATGACTTCTACATATTTAGCATTGGTAGGACAGAGGTAGTCTTGGGAGTACAATGGCTGCACTCGCTTGGAGAGTACACAACAAACTATCAGACTCTGGAGTTGAAGTTCAAAGCAGATGGAAGAGAAGTCATTCTCCGAGGATTGCCCAGGGCGGGGCCTAAGAATACTTTTAGAGTCAAAGACAAGAATGAGGACACACAAGGATTCAACTTTGAAGTTGCTTGAGGGCAAGCAACACTCCAGCGGGGAGGATTGTAATGTCCTCGAAATAACCTGAATTATTTTGTAGGGAAACTCATAATGGTGTTTCTAAACACCAATTTGAGTTTAAAATAATATTAAATAAATAATAATTAAATATTAAATAATAAATAAATTTAAATTATTATAAAATAACATTTAAATTTAATTAAGCTTTTGGTGGACTCATTGAGAAGGCAAATTGAATTATTTTGTTTCTTGGCTGACTTTCTTCAAGTTGGCATTTGAATTAGTATTTATAATGGATTTGCTCTTTACATCATCGTCACAAAGTTTGGACTCAGGTCTTTGCCATCCATCGGTGGGAGCGTAGCTTTCCATTGGGCGATCAGGTAGCACGTAGTGTCTATCTAGAAATTTCGTGTCCAGTTAAGTTCAACATCATTCTACAGATCGCTCATATCTATATTCTTGGTTCGCAGCACAAAGGATACTAGGAGATAACAACGATTTGCACTTGGCCAAGCCATAGGCTCTGGCCGCGTGGCATTGGGTGATTTGCACACTCCTACAGATTCAACGTATCTCAAGTGGAATTCCAGACTACTCATGATCATACTGGGATCACACGTCGACCCTTGATCCGTCTCAATGGCTGCATTCGTCTCATAAAGCGCAGCTTGCAAGAGATTGGTGCTATGGTCAGGCACCTCCTGTTCTCAGTTCCAGTGTTCATTTCAGTAGGCAGCAATACTCGACATCATCTGGTGACACTAGAGGTAGTGCGGATTGAGTTACAAAATCTATACCAGCGACACAAGGCTTGGCAGAGCATTAGAAGCGATATTGAGGTAGGAGCAACGCCATCCTGGGCGGAACTCAGTTAGTGTCATTTCCAGATCATCGTATTTGGCTCACACTTGTTCACCAAGATATCGCTGTGATCTATAGATGAGTGAATTACTTGTGTAATCAAATTCTGATCTGGTCAATATTCTGTGTCAATTGAATTCTGTGTGTTTATTAAACTTGGGAGTTCGCAGTATAAGTTTTTGTTGGTCTTGTGTAAAGATCTTTACAGGCCTATCTGCACATTAAATCTGGAATTCACTGTGTAATCCATTGTAGCTCTGAGATTAAATCTTTACAGACCATTAAATCTGGAATTTTACTGTGTTAGTCCATTTAGCCCTGAGATCGAATCATTACAGGTAAAGTACTCCAGTAGCAAATGGCTGGTCCTAGGTTTGAGTCCTAGCTGGTCCATGGAAATGTTCAATAGAAAATCAAGTTGGGCATATGAAGCAAGAGGAAAACCAACATAGGATAGAACGAAGCCTTTAAGTGGGAGATATGGTGTTCATTTGCAGCTATACAAGCAAACAATACTTAAGGAGAATGGCAAGGGAAAGCTCCAACCACAACAAGGTTTGGGCTAAGGTTGGGAAAGTGATCCATGCACTCAATTTACCAAACAATAGGAGAATACACATGTTCCATGTGTCGTGTGAAAAGGTGGAAGCCCATATAGTACCCTAGGGAGAAATTCTGGCCACAAATGAAAAAGATAAGCAGGTCTATAACTGGAAGTGATTATTAGGGAAGAGGTGAAAATGATGTGGCCTAGAATAGTTTGAAATTGGAATTTCAAGTTGAAGTTTTTTGCGGCAGATGCCACACTTGAAAATGAAGATTGAGCCAGCATTGAAATTTGCCACAATTTTGAGAAACATGCCAAAAAGACATAAGAGGGCTTGAGAAGTTAATAAAAATTTCCCCATTCTTATTTATGTGTTTTA
The DNA here is from genome assembly GCA_007258455.2 of Sequoia sempervirens. Lineage (NCBI taxonomy): Eukaryota > Viridiplantae > Streptophyta > Pinopsida > Cupressales > Cupressaceae > Sequoia > Sequoia sempervirens. Next base: position 109,502 of record VDFB02268944.1, on the reverse strand, counting down.
TTAACTGTTTTTCTTGGTTTGTTGGTTTAGTCTAGTTTTTGTTAGCTTTTGGGATAATCCTTTAAAGGGGGAGGGCATGTTGTGTACCTAGGCACAACATACTATTAGATTTATGTTATAGTCCTTAATCCTTAGTCTTAGTGCTATTATTTAAATCATACTTCATTCATTTAGAGTCAATGAAGGGTCAAGTGAGGTTTTCTTTTCCATTGAGTATATAGTGTGGGGAAATTCTAACAAATGTGTCTCATGTAAGGAAGGCATTTAAGACTGCCGATCTTTTCACTGCTGAGCCCAATCCTAACTTTCATTTGTCAATTCCCCCATCTTTGGTTAATATCTAAACTGTAAATAACATGACTCCTGAAAACATATTCCCAACCAAGCTAAATCATCTTGCCAACTATTCAAACTCACCAAATATCATGCCTGAAAAATCCCTGTGGGAGGCATCACCTTCCAATTCTTCCCTAGTTATCTAATTGGAAAATATGAATGACGTACTCCATTTGCCGGTTGAGAAAATGGAAGACAAAGGAGCTGATATGACACTATTACTGCAGTGCATCTCACTCCCTACTCAAATCCATTGACAAAAGGAAAATCAGATTGTCCTACAAAATTTCATGAAATACGAACTTGAGTGCTCTAACTGGCTGAGGTTGAACTATCGATCATTTGAGAGACTGCAATCCGAGGAGACGCAAAAGGAGGCTTGCTGAAGTCATTCAGCAGAAATCATAGGGATGAAGGACGAAAGACAAAAATGATTGCTCTGATTCAAATGCAATATGGGCCCCTAAAATTAAATGGGGAGTGGAATCCTGAAAGCCCTGAAAGGCAATCCCACTTGGAATCCCCACAAACTCGAGCTACCCACAACAAGATTCTGAAGATATCAGGAGGAAACAAATTGGCTTTTAATGCTACAAGTCACCACCAGCCTTAAGTCTTGTTGACTTCTCAATATATAGTTGCTGTTTTATGTATTGCTATCCTAATTTGTTGCTACTTCTCTTTTATATGACACTAATGCAAGTTAAAAGTGAGTATTAATTCTCTATGCCCTGCTTTTGTACCTTGCCCTTTTAAGGGCTTCACCAAGTTGGATTGTGATCTTGCATGACTAGATTTTTTGTAAATTTTAACTTTCCTTTTCATAGAAAACATTAGTTTATCAAAAAAAACAAAGAAGATTGTATGCACCTAGCCAGTTGTAGGTGGTGTTAATATATAATTTAAAATTTTGCGCTGGCCATTCACACACATTGCAAAATGTTTTTAGTAGCACACTTAACATTGAAGGGTGGATTTGATTTTATAATATCAATATCTGTAGTTAGACAGGTTGCAAGTTCTAGTAATGTCCAAGGTCAATGGCCTAACCAAGAGACCATTTAAATTCATTACTATTATACAGAAATGGTAACATGACACAAGGAGCTTAGTTTGTTTTAATTATATCTTTCTCCCAAATATACTATATCTTGAACTTGCTCTATTAAAGCTTGTTGGTTGTGTTTTTTGCATTCAATACAATTTATTGAGATAAGATGAATGCACTTTAAAAATGTTGTTATGAAATGTGCTCATTCTATCAATGCCTGCTAAGTTTTGAGCCTGGTTTTCTTAGTCATCTGGAATGTACATCCTTGTCTGTGGTCCAACTCTAATTATTATGAGACATGAGCTGTTCCTCATGTAATTCAGTTGTAATTGCGATTTTATTTACTTGGGCATTGCATGCTTGTCAAGACCAATTGCATATAGTAGTTTCTGCCATGAAGTGCAATGAGATGTTCATTCTTTGTTTCTAATGTGAAATCTACTTACTTCCATGTTGGATTGAGTTGGGATATGTTTTATCTTTTGTTTTCGAACTAATTATTAGCACTTTTTCTTTGAAAGAAGAATGTTTTTAAATCATAGTCAAAACTTAAATCTTACCTATATACAGGGTTCTAATGATGCCAATGTATATTATCCTCAGAGACTTGTTTATGTTGTTAAGCACTTAAAGAAAATTTACAGGCTCTAAAATTAATATATAAGATGATATATACTGTCAAGGGCATAAAGTTTAAAGCTAGTAATTGATGCCTCTTCCTGTTAGAGTTTTTTCCAAGGAGCCAATCTTCTAAAATGATATAGTTCTTTAGGAATAGATGATAATGCCCTTGAGAGACACACTTAAGAATGTTGGATTTTTAGATTTATCCTGTTAGAGACAGAAAATACAGTGTATGCTAGTGGTTGATATCATTCAACTTGTATTGTAGTTTGATTTCTTGATTTGTTTTCTCATAATTTACCATGATCAAGTAAGTGGAATTATTATGGAATTGATGCATGTGAATAATTATCATGCTAATTTTTCTCCTTTTGATAAATTTATTTAGGCTTAGAAGTTCAAGTCTAAAGAAGATTTTGCCATACTCAAAATTTTTTTCGCTTGCTTGTTTTATGATATTGCAGGTGCTTGCTGATAAGCTGTCTGAGCTACTTGATTTTTACAAGGATCTTGCACATTTGGAAGCTGCATCAAAGGTTTGTAGTATTGCAAAGAGTAGGGAATACTTTTTCTCATGTGAAAAGATGGGGGCATTTACATCATATGAACTTTCCAGATGTAACAGACTACATAATTCTGGAGCCTTTGGCATCAAAAACAGCTAACAGATAAAGCCAGAAATCACACAGGATAAAATAGAGTAACCTGGGTCTGTAGTAACAGAAATGAAACTGAAAAGGCTCATCTATTGCTCATTTGTTTTCCCTGGAATCATAAGACTACTAGATGCTATGGTCATTGTCTTAACAGAATACATCCGAACAATGTGGGCTTGCTTGTTGTCAGAGGTTAGAAGTTCGAATCCTTAAAACCTCCCTTGATATCATGATCAAGGTTCCTTGGGCCTAGTTGAATTGTCAAACCATAAGAGACCTGGCACTATATTGATGCTTTGTTTGATGTGATTGAATTACTTTGAAATAGATTAAAGGAAAATGCGTTTCTATCTTCTTCACATCTTCCATGACTTATTTAGCATTTTTTGGTGAAATTTTTGACATGTGACAGTAACTTTGAATCCATTGCAACTTAAATGCACCCGGCAGCCTTTTAAACAGCTATGATAAACCCTGTATGAATGGCTTGTGTTTCCACAATGTTATTGGTTGTCAATCTGTTAGTTCGGAATACATCAATAAACAAAATATTTGTTACAAGATTCAGAGAAACATTAGCATAGACAGGTATGTTTACATTTGATGCACCATCCAGATTCATCTTGATAGCTGGCTATGATTATGACCACTTCATTGTGGGCTCGCTGAACATGACCAATCCCTCATCACTGTGAAAGGAAAGATCCTGCAAACATTATGTTAGAATTGAATATGCTTTATTCAGGATGTTGGTGTAATCTCCTGTCCAATCCTAAGACTTAAAAGGATTTCCACGATGAATGCTTGGGGTTCACTCCAAATTTTACAGTTCACTTTAGTTTTTCCCTTAGAATAATATAGTATTCCTCTAAATTCAAATGTTCCATCATATCACCATGATTGTTGTAGACTGCCTGCTCCTCAGTAACAGTAATTTGAGTTAATTTTTACATTCCAAAGAAAAAAATTGCAGCTAAGAGGAAAGTAAGCAAGAGAAAAATTGGCAGTGACTTAGACTCTGAGTCTGATTTTGATGCAATGTTGGCAGATGTTGAGTAGAGGCAGCCATCATACTTTCTATTACTATGGTTTGGACATTTGTGACTTTGTCATTTGACATTTGTAGTGCAAACTTGCAGCTTTTGGGCATTTTATTTTTAAAATTTTATATCATATGCACATTGATTGTTTGACATGAATTATGGAAGCAATAAGTAGTTGTAGTATTAATTTGTTCGACTCTATAATGTATATCAGTATATGTCAATATGATTGGTGATTACATTTGCAACTTTATCAATGTTCATTGTTATGATTATCATTACTCATATGAATATCTGAAATTTCCCTATATATATATAGCCGTTCCGCCCATCCCCAAAAATCCCCTAAAAAATGCCGTCCCCAAAACATGTCCCGCCGTTCCACCGTCCCCCTGTACCAGAAACTTGGTGGAACATAGGATATTATATGTAAAGTAGCTTATGTTGTCCTTGTGTCATCATTTTGTCAAAAGGTATTTTCTTATATCTTCATAAAGCATGCTGTGTCTATTGATGTTCCTTCTTGATATGGTCAACCTATGGACAAAAGTTATACTTCGATTTCCTTCAGTAGGCCATCTTTGTCTGCCAATTCTCTTACCACAGGATTTCTTCCTGAATTTGATTTCTTCTAGTTTTGTCAACAAAGAGTTTTCTTTCTCCACAAACTTGGAGGAAGGACCACCCTATTGAACCTTTCCTTAGATTTCTAAATTTGTTCAAACTGTAGGTTTTTAGATATTTCTTAGAATGAAGGAAGCACTATTGAACCTTATCTTAATTTTCAGTTCATTCATATTGTAGGTTTTTAGGTGTTGCTTAGCATGTTTCAACTGGCTGAAGAAGGAATACATGCAGGTGCCATGCCTAGATTTCCCTTACCTCCACCAAACTATTGTCTTCTTCTACAAATCTGAGTTACCAAGCAACTTTAGCTAAGAATTATGTAAGAGATCGAAAGCTCTCAAACTTGAACCTAAAAATTTGGAAAATGCAATGATATGAACCGGAGACAAATATTTGAGTGTGGCTTGAATTCCCACATAAAGATTGAGAAGAGTTTGTCGGACCGTACTCAGCCATGTCTGAAATGCCAGTTTGCTGCTCCTTTCAAGATGTGAGTACCTAAGTCAAAATTATCCACAAAATAAGAAGTCTAGGAATCAGTCTAGTCTTCCCAGGCTAGAAGTAACAAGGTTCTAGTCTGTCATAAATATTCACAAGAAAAAGGTAGTAAGTTCATGTAGTCAGTTCCCCCTTTTCTACTGATCGGATAAAATAGAATTCAAATCAGCTCCTATAAGATTTTTAGGAAGTGATTCTTGCAGGTGTGACAAGTCTTCAGTTGTTTCTGATTCTTAGCTAGCTTTCACAGGGGCATAAATATTAGTTACCTCCAATGGAGTGCATGCAGTTAGAATTTTCACTTTCTAAGTAAGCTAAGCTTTACATTCTACTCCTTACTTCTCCAAGAGCAGAATTGCTGTCCTGATGGGACCCACTCTGTAACTTTATTGCCTTAAACGTTAATATGATTGTCCTTTTCCTTACCTTTCCAATTCAATTTATATGCCCAAATACATGACATAAAATAAGGTTTTAAGGAAGATACTGTTAACTTGTTAATTAACTGGAGCATAATGGCTCACAAGAGTGCTTTCCTTAAACAAAATTTAGAACTTTTGTTAGAGATGGATAAATTAAGGAACTTCATTACTAAATTGTCATGAATAAAATATTGAGGTTTTCTTGACTTAAAATAATAAGATCATTCTTTTTGTTTTGAAGATACAATTGAAGATATTGGCAGAGGAGATGCAGGCTGTAAGCAAAGGCATAGAGAAGGTGCAGCAGGAACTGACAGCATCAGAAAATGATGGCCCGATATCTGAAGGATTTAGGAAGGTATTCCAAAAATTTCGTGAGCTTACATTAAAATGTTTTTAATATTTAGAACTATTTTTTAAAAATAGTTCTAGCTTCTCAAGAGTGCACTATGTTCAGGCGGGCTCAGCTAATGAGATAATTCTTCTTTTAGTTATTTAGTTTCTTCAATAAAAATATGTTTTTTTAAGCATCTTTCCATGAAAGTATGGTTTTAACTTTTCATTACCTACAAAATAAACTTATATGAACTGTGATAGTTCATTTTTTGATATTCACAAAAATATTCCACCAGTGTTCTAGATTTTCTTGCCCTGAAAACATTGGTTTTACAGCACTCTTGTTAGGTTTACCATTTTCTAGTTTAATGTTTTTTAACGTTAAATTAGGGAGGGTTTTATTGGGCCCTCGTCCATAAACTTTGAAATAAGATAAAAAAAGGGTGCACACAAAGACTACAAAAGGTTGCAAGCCAACAACACCAAAGAGCAAGAGCTCAAATACCACAAAGGGCACATACCATGCAAATTGCAAATCAACAAAGCACCACCAACAATCTCCAACTAGGAAAACTAAACTTTAACACTCACCTGCCCTTTAGGACTAGACAAGCTTCTTTTTCTTTTGAGATCTAAGAATCATTTGACTGAAAGCTTTGTTCTTTAAAGATGATTTTTTTTATAATATTGTCGTCCTCTTTCCATCTAAACAATCCAATGCTTCAAAGGAGGGTGCCAATTCCAAGTGTTTGAAAAACTTCCTCAACTAGATGATAGACCTTGGAGAACAAGACAATCAAGTTTTGGTCTAGCTTCTGAGCATGTTCATTTTGCTCTTTCTTCTAATCTTTTTCAGGTTCTTGAACCACAAAATTTCTTAAAGGCCAAAATAGGAAGTTGCTATTTAGGTTGAGTATGAGTATTGCTAAAAAAATCATACTTGGGAGTTGGTAGAATTACCTCTAGGGAAAAAGCCCATTGGGTGCGAATGGGTTTATAAGGTAAAATGCATATTCGATTGTTTCTTGGAATAGTACAAGGCATGTCGTGTTGTTACTTGTTAGAGGTTTTTTGCAATAGGAGAAGACTGTCAAGAAAATTTTGCTCCTACTGTAAAGATGGTTACATTTTGGTTGCTTCTTGTTATAGCTGCTTAATTTGGTTGGAAGGTGTACCAAATGGATGTCAAAAGTATCTTCTTGAATAGAGGTTTGGATGAGGTCTATATGGTGCAGCTTGAGGGTTTTTCAGGTTCTTGGTCATGAACATCTACTTAGCATGTTGATTAAGTCCTTGTTCAAAACTTTGTGTAATCCAAATCTTTATGTCAGAAACAATGGTAATGATATTGTAATTATTGTTGTGTATACTAATGATCTTATTGTAGAGTGCCCACGTAAAATATTTAGTATCTTGCTGACGACCTTCTAATTTTTCCTCTTGTGACAATTTGTCACACAGCTTGCAATCAAAGGAACCCTTTGATATTTCTGAGCCTTTGTGTCTTAACTCTTGTTACTAACTTCCAATTATATGAGCATTTCTACAAACACTTTGCATTCAGGGAGTAATACATGGACATTTCGTCAAACAGTTGATGTTCAGTTGCATTTAGTGTGTATTTCAACAATGTTTGAACCAATGTATGACAAAATCCAAGAATTAATTTGCACAACTGATATAACTCCTTATAATAATTGTTCCATTACAACCATTCATTCAAATTCCAACATATCACACTAATGATTATTGCAGCAAGATAAAGAACAGAACAGAAATATAATACATTGGTCAATTGCAATCAAATATTCAAGAACAAGAAGATTTCACTGACCCAATTTTTTTATTCATCAGATATTAAGTTGTTAGCTTGCTGTTCACCTAAGTCTGATACAGAAAATTGAATAGATTTGATGCAATATACTTAGCTGTACTCGGTTTTGTTTCTTTATTGATTGTATGGTGCACACAGAAATGTCTTCAACCAGCTGTAACTGCTGTTCAGTCCAATCTTCTTAATCATATGATTAGTACAGGTGAGCAAATACCCGAGTTAACTGTTAATGATACAGATCTGCTGTATAGACGCAAAAATGCCTAAATTCTGTCTCAACAACCTCTCACCACCTCAAATTGCCATGTGCCACTAGAAATTTGCTGAAGTATAGATGGAAAGTGTGTAACCAAAGCTTTAAAGCCTTAAGCTTCCCATAAACCCACTCAATTCTCCTCTAGAAGGAATCACTCCTCTAAATTTCATGTCCAATCCTTAAACCTCATAAACTTGCCACAATCCTCAATATTTCCAAAGTATGTGTTGAACCTTGCCTTTAATGTGTAGATTGGGGCCCATAAATTTCCCACATCACCCTTCTTGCTCTTTGTCAAGCTACTCAAGGCTTAAAGCCTTGTAATATGAGACACACCATTCTTATTTAAAGAGAACTCTATCCACTTTATGATGCGGTCAGCCTCCTCTTAGGGTTTTCACAACAAATATATTAAAATGACTTAAGCTCCAATATATGAAATGAATCAATGATCTTTCAAACCTCTGCCAAATTGAAATCTTCAATTACAGATTAAACCCATGGCAAATCTGAAAATAATGTTACTTTCAGCACAAATCCCATAAACCCAAAACAATAAGCACACCTGTGAATCTTTGTAAATACACTGCCATATTGGCTAGGGAAGATCTTTCACTTCTGAAACCAATCTTCATCTTAGGGTTTTTGTCCTAGTGCTGTTGTTGAACAAACTTGCTCAATCTCCACAATTGGGGTTTCAGAAAATACAAAATATCAAGAATATCAAGAATGTAGAAATGACTTCTCTCAACCTCCTTGTATAACCCCTTGGGATCTTTCTAGAAGTTATATTTTATAATCATTTAATAAAGTTGTGGAAAAAACCATATTTTATCTCTTTATAAAGTGACTTATTATTTTAATTTACTTTTGAACTATATGAGTCACTTTATAGTAAAAAATAATTATATTTTTGCACAGCCATCAAGTTGCAGAGAATACTAAAATATGTCAATTATGAATTCTGACTGTGCTAACATAACCTTAAATTTGCAAGATATCAAACTTAATGAAGTTTGGCACTTTCCAAAAATAGTAGACTTCCCCAAGAAATGTGGAATGCTCCCAGAATGTTTAAATTGCATTTGGAAAGTACCATGGGACTCGCCTTGATTTCTTGAACTCATTGTCAGTACTAGAAATCCATCTTGAAAAGATTGACGCTCTCCAAGAAAGTTGGAGCTTCCATAGATATTGGAAAGGCCATAAAATGGGACATTACACTTACCATCACAAGAAGCACAAAAATTGTAATTCAACAAGTGAAATCAAACCTATGTGCAACTTTCCTACATTGTTACCTAGAAATTGAGTTTTAGCAATCTGATCATTGCATCTTCATGGTTTAGTTCAAATATGCCACTTGTCTTTTAGAACATTTTCAAATAGATTGTAACTCATCTTCTGTAATGTCCCCTCTTTATATCCCTTTTCCTAGGTCGGCCTTGAGATGGGCAGAAAAAAGAAATTAATAGCAAACTTACCTAGGTCGGCCAGCATAGAGAAGGAGAAATTAATGGGTCTCAAGGCATTAAATATCATTTGGGCGCCCTTGGAGAAGTTTGTAAAAAAGAATAAGAAGACATCCTCAACCCATAAGGCTGGCCTTAGCTTTCACCTTGAGCGCCCATCTTGGAATAATAACCCTGGTCAGCCAGCCCAAGACTATTTACACAAACATCAAGGGATTTTTAAATAATAAATATTATTATTTATTTCCTATTTTGGGCGCCATAATGAGGAGCATTGAGCAGGTTGGCCTAGGAAGGTTTAGCATTGGAAGTGGCTATATAAACAAGATAAACAAAGAGCATTGGGCATCATTGAAGATTCAGTTTTTATTCCAGATCAGCAGAAGGATGAAAACCTTTATGCTTGGGAGAAGTTGGAAGAAACCCTAGCTTCTTCAAGGGCAAACGTCATGACGGAGGTTCCTATGTGCTTCAATAGAGTTAATGGCAAATTCATGTCAGTTTTGCATCAGTCTAGAGTTCTGATCTGAAGGGGCAAATTGTGCATGTTGGAGGTTCTGATTCAATGTTCTAGGGTGGCAAGCCATCATCATCAAGCCAGCAGGCCAGCGCACCCTTGGTAGGGTTTTTAGCATAGTCTCATCATCATTTCATTGCATCTGTGTGGCTGGTGCAGTTTCGCCCAGCTAGGGTAAATTGCATTGCATTTTTAGGGTTCCTCCTTGTGGTGGCACATGTATAGAACCCACTCTATTTGTATCTTGCATTTATAAATTCTGTAGCGGCAGACTGGAAGTTTTTAGCAGACATTTGTTGGTTTATGTTGAAGTCTTTAATCAAGCCCTTATCTGCCATCAGTTTGTCTATGTTTGGTTGCATTTATATTGCTGTTTATGCATCACAAAAAATGCAGAAATTTAATCAGCATTCTAGGTTTCTAGCAGAAAATAAAGTTCAGAAACTAGGGCATCATTCTTGCATTTAAAAATCGGAAAATATCGCACAAAATCTGTTTGGGATATTGCATCTTCTACACCTATGGAGATTGGGTCAAAGTTATTAGTCTTCGATGACTCATCGTCAACCGATGAATCACTCTATAGATAGTTGGTAGGTAACTTGATATACCTTAGACCATTAGACCAGATCTTTGCTTTGTTGTTAGCTATCTCTTTTGATTTTTAAAAAAACCAAGGCTTTCTCATTGGATAGCCACAAAGCGAGTCTTGTGGTGTGTCAAAGGTACTCTTGACCTTGGCATAATCTTTCATAGGACAACAGATTTTGGTTTGATTGGATTAATAGATTTTTATTGGGCAGGATTAATTGATACTCGATGGTCTACTACCTTGGACAGTTTCTCTTTAGGATCAATAGTAATTTCTTGGCAAAATAAGCTTCAACAAACAATAGCTCTATCTTCCACTCAAGCCAAGTACAAGGCAGCTGTGAGTGCTGGTTGTGAAGTAGTTTGGCTACATAGAACTTTGGCAGATTTTCAGCTTCCTCAATATTTTCCAACCCCACTTTTCTGTAATAATTAGGGGCTATTGAAGTTGGCAAAGAATCTTGGGTATCATGCTTGCACCAAACACGTCAGGATTCTTTGTCACTATTTTCATCAGCTAGTAGAATGTGGACATATTGCTCTTCGTTTCTGCACTTCTTAGGACCAGTCTGCTGATTTAATGAATAAATCACTTGGTCCTGTTTATTTCCTCAATTTTGGGACAAGCTTGATGTTGTTTTTTGGTTTAGTCATAAAGTGGGGGTATTAGGATAAATTAGTAACTAATTACAATTTTTCTTTCTTTTTTGCTCTTTTGTAATTTCTGTCATGATGACCTTTGTGACTGCCATCTATTATTAGATGCTCCTCAATAATCTAAGGCTGCCATCTCCTCTTGAGATGATAATAATGCCTTTTCTCTTGTGTCATTCTTTTGTTTACACCAACACTTAAAATTTTCCTTGTTCCAACAAAGACAAAGAGGACTAATGGCCTCTCTAATAGTAGGTCCAATGAGAGATATATCAATATTGGGGAATGAGGAAACTTGTAACTTGTCTTTAGAAGGAGAAATTGTTAGCGCAGATTTCAGAGGCATTCCCTGGAATAAATTGGTAGTAGAGACTATTGGCTGTCAAAATTGTGATTCGTTTCTCCTAGAATATTCACTTAATGTCAATGCAAGGGGAGCAAGAATGCATGTGCAGAGAGGAAAGGCTCATTAACAAAGAGAGGACAGTTAGAAGTCAATGCATAAGAATGTGCACATTCTTCGTCTTTGTTTGGCTTTGCTGGACCAATGTGGGTATTTCTTGAGATCTCCAACTACCAAAGTAAAGAGACACAAAAGTTATAGCTCAGGCCTTGACTGACCATGCCTTGTGGCAGTCACAAACAAACCTATGAGAACTCGGATTAAGCATATTTATAGCAAGTAAGCACATGTGACAATAGATATACTATAAGATTAAATCATTTGAGATGAGTCCCCTTAAAATATCATACACTTGCTACTTGGATACATGGTACATAATCCACTAAAGATATGACTGATCATGGTCACTCAAGATACTTTATAAATGTAATAAGCAGGGTTATACAACACATCAGAACCTAAAATTACCCCTAAAACTAATGTGAAGGATGCAATTTAAAGATTGGAAGGGTTGTGAGAGGATAAGCCACAACAGATTGGTGCCTTGATCACAATGGGCAATTGAGTCAAATAATAGACCCCCACCACATTTGCTAACCTAACATGAGAATCAAATATGCAATTGAAAATCATAAGCTTGGATATATAACAAACAAATGTAGACCTATATGCTAACCAAAATTGTTCATGGGTGAACATTCTTTAAATAATCGATGACTAAAAGGAGACCAAACAAGCCCGTATGATACACTTATAAAGCTTGTTCAAATTAACTTCAAGACAATTTTACATAGCCCTAAGAGGACTAACTAGTCATTGCAACACCAGATTAGTAAGTGTAATCTTACAAATACACACAATGTGCCTATTCCTTGAATAAGTTCAAACAATCATGGAGACATTCACAACATAGAGGTCTCTGCATCAAATACCTTCTCTAAACTAACAAAGCATGATTGCGTGAGAAAAAACTAGAATCTGACCTACAAGAATTGATGCCTTAGATTATATTCAATTAGCGGACACAAATCTACAAAAGGCTAGGTCCAAGGCTGACCACCCATCATCGATTACAACCGAAAATTACATATATAAAGCCTAGCATACAGCTTCAAGGGCTTATAGGTTTCTCCTGCATGGCACAAGAGGTTAAAACCTTTGACCTTACTTGGGGGATTATTTTTAAAATAACATAAGTTAATTAATCTTTAAAATTAATAATATATATTAACATTTGTTTTATTTATAATTTATTATTATATTATATTACTTTTATTAATATCATATGTGGTTTATAAATATTTTTGTACCTTAAAATATATTACACAAGTAATTGGTAAATTAATTGATGTATTAACAATGAGCGAGACGCTCAATAAATAATTTACAGGATTTACAAAACTGGAAAGTTTCTAAAAAGAAACTCCAGATAAGATCAGAGACGATCTTATCTCTATCTTACAATATCTTACAATATTGAGCATTAATAAATAAATAAACATTATTTTAATACCCTCCCTTAATGCTCAATCTATCAACTACACCAAGATGCCCCCTGAATTTTACAAACTTATCTGTACTGAGCGACTGGGTGAGAATGTCTGCTGTCTGATCCTCTGTCGGAACATACAGCAACTGAACTGATCCGTCTTCAACCAGCTTTCGAATGAAATGACAATGAGTTTCCACATGCTTGGTTCGCTCATGGAAGACCGGATTCTTGGCAAGTTTGAGAACTCCCTGATTATCACAGAACAAGGGAGTCGGACCTGCTTGAGAGATTTGCATATCGGCAAGCATCCGGCGAAGCCAAACTGCCTCACATGCTGCTTTTACTGCTCCCGATGTCTCACATACAGCCGAGGGAGAGCCAACTGCCTGCTTTACTTCTTACTGCGTCCATGTATTTTAGGATCCCAAAGCCGAGACACATACCCGGATGTTGATTTCGTATCAAAGCGAACCTGCTTAATCTGAATCGTAAAGAACCCAGGTTTAGGATGCATTGACTCAGAGTGTACAAAGAGTCCAAAATCGAAGTGCCCTTCACATAGCGGCCTGCAGCCATTTACTACCCAATGATACATTAGCAGGGGCTGTCATGAAGCGTGATATGTAGCTTACTGCAAAACTCAAATCAGGTCTAGTAGCAGCAAGATAGATGAGGCTGCCTACTAGTTGCCTGAACAATGTTTCATCTACCACAGGTGAATCGGACTTAGCTGACAATTTAAGCCCTTTTTCCATGGGTGTAGAGGCGGGTTTGCAATCCTGCATTCGGAACTTATCCAGAAGACTTCGAGCATACTTGGACTGGGAGATGAAAATGCTGCTCTCTGTCTGCCAAACCTCAACACCTAAACAATAATGCAGGAGGCCCAAGTCTGTCATGTCAAAAGTTTTGCACAAGTCCTGTTTGATCTTAGTGATCAAATGTGCTGAACTGCCGGTAATGATCAAGTCATCCACGTAGACAACAAGAAGTAGAATCTCATTACCAGTATTCTTGACATACAGGTTCAAATCAGATGGACACCTCTGAAAGCCATGATCTGTAAGGTACGTGTCAATTTTTAGGTACCAAGCTCGAGGAGCCTGTTTCAGGCCATAGAGTGCCTTGACCAATCTGCACACCTTCTGTTCTTGACCAACAACTTTGAAACCTGGAGGCTACGTCATGTATACTTCCTCCTTCAACTCACCGTTGAGGAAAGCACTCTTCACATCCATCTGATGGACCTTCCAACCAAATTGGGCTGCTAAGGCAAGGACGAGCGTATGGTACTCCTTTTGGGCGTAGGAGCAAAGGTCTCCCTCATAGTCAATGCCTTCTTTACGTGAGAACCCCGATGCAACTAGAGCCGAGCTTTGTACTTGTCAAGGGTTCCGTCAGCTTTGTACTTCACCTTGTACACCCATTTGCAGCTAATGGGCTTCTTCCCTGAAGGAAGATTGGAAAGGACCCAAGTGTGATTCTTCTGAAGACTCTGGTATTCTGATTCCATCGCCTTTTCCCACTCAGGAATCCCTTTTGCCTCTGAATATGTCTGAGGCTCATAAACACTGTGAATGTTGGCCATGAGAGCAAAATTCACTGTAGACTGCTGTTTGCTCTTGTTTTTGGATGATCTACCCTCAATGAGCTCATGTCTGACATGAAGATCCTTGATAGTCTTAATACCATTTGATTGAGATAGATGGCGCAGCATCGGATGCGAGGAGAATTTGAATCACGGTTGTGGATGCGGAGGCAAGTTGAGGGAGATGTTCATGATCATCTGGAGGAAACTCAGGTTGAGCATCATCAAAGACTAGGTCTTCGTCATCCCTCCCATCAGGTGGACCTAATGGAAGTCGGATACTCATATCAGGACCCTGTAGAGGCTGATCCTCTGAATGCTGAACAGATGAGGAAGAGTGAAATGGACCTCGTTCCTCATCAAAGACAACATCTCGACTGAAGATAAGACGATCAGTGTCTATATCAATCAGCCTATATGCCTTGTGATTGTCACTGTACCCTGTGAACATGAGTTTCTGGCTCTTGGAGTCCAGCTTAGTGCGCTTGGCCTCTGGAATCCAAACATACACAAGGGAGCCAAAACTTTCAAATGACTGATCCTAGGTTTGCGACCAGACCAAACTTCCTCAGGAGTCTTTCCCTTAACAGCATGAGTAGGTGACCTATTAAGGAGATAGACTGATGTATTGACGGCTTCTGCCCAAAACTTGGTAGGAACACTCCTGTGTTGCAACATGGAGCGAGCCATCTCAACAATCGTACGATTGCGTCGCTCTACAACACCGTTTTGCTGAGGAGTGTAGGGTGTGGTTAACTGACGTTTTATCCCATGAGTATCACAGAAGTTGGAGAATGTACTAGAACAGAATTCCCCCCCATTATCTGACCTAAGAGTTATAATACAAGAACTGGACTCTTTTTCAACTAAGGCCTTAAACTTCTGAAATACATTAAAACCCTCTGATTTCTGTTTAAGAAAGTACACCCACATTTTCCTACTATAGTCATCAACAAAAAGTAGAAAGTACTTGCAACCAGTTACAGAAGAAATAGACATAGGGCCACAAATATCAGCATGCACTAATTGAAGTACCTTAGAAGCCCGCCAAGAGTCGCCATCCTTGAGCGATTAATGCGATCTTTGCTTCCCGCGACAAGCACCACAAAATACGATCTTCGAGTCACGAGATAGCCGGGTAAGCCGTAACAAGTCCCTCGAGCAAAGTGAGAGAGATAGTGCAGTTGAGTGCCCGTGCAGTGCAAAGGCTGGTGGCGGTTAGTTCTGTTGCCAAGGCTAACTCCGGAGAATCACCAGTGTCCACAAGCCTGTAAAGGCCCTGATCCTCTATCCCAACGGCCACCGTTGTGCGATGCTCTCGATCAACAATCGAACATCTATGCGAGCTAAATACCACATCCATCTGGGGAGAATGCCGCATGATCTGACTGACTGAGAGAAGATTGAGCTCGATATCAGGTACATAATACACGTTGAGGAATATGAGATCCCTCCCGTCAGACTGAACCTGAACAGTGCCTGTGCCGACAACTGTGTATTCCTCACCTCCTCCAAAGATCACTGAGTCAGTGCAAGGGGAAAAGTTTGTGAACCAATCACGCCTATGTGAGAAATGACGCGAGGCACCCGAATCAATGTACCAAGCAGAGGTCTTGACATGGTCTGCGGGCCTTTTTGCCATTAGTGCATAAAAGGCAGATTCCTTCTGCTCAGAGTGCTCGGCGACATTCGCTTTCTGAAACCCTCCCTGCTTCTTTTGCTCAGAAGCCAAACGAGCACGACAATCTTTCTTGATGTGGCCAAATTTATGACAATAATTGCATTGTATATTTTTCTTCTTCGGGCTGGTGGAGCGCTGACTTGAGCCTTTCTGCTGTGAAGGCTGACCTTTCCCATGATACTTCGACTGAGTTTTTGCTACAAAGGCCTGCTCCGTGGAGGATGATGATTCACTGCTACCGAACTGTTGTCTCCAGCGATCCTGCTGCAACAGGATAGTGCACAAATTCGGAAACTTGAGATCAACATTACCAGACGTAATGTTGAGGGTCTCTATGAAATGTTCATAGGACTTCGGTAAACTCTTCAGGGTGATCACAACCATGTCTTCCTCCTCCATTTTCCGACCAATCGCCTCCAACTGATCTCTGATCTCCTGGATTTTATTCAAGTGCGCTTGCAGAGTTGTATTCTCATCCATCATGATAGAAAACAGCATATTCTTCAAGAAAAACGCACAACTTTTGTCGGAAGTTTCATGCATATCCTTCAAGTGATCCCAGATCTCCTTAGCTGATTTTCGCAGTGGGATCTGAGGGAGCTGATCATCAGTAACCGAAAGCTTAATAAGCATGACGGCTTCACGATTCTGCTCATCAAACTTATCCTGATCCTTACCCGCCGCTTCAGGACGAGTAGCGTTGCCGAGGATCATCTGATCAAGGCAGCGGTATTCAAAAATTGTTAACATCCGCTGCTTCCGGGTGTTGTAATTTTTGCCATTAAATCTCTGGCTGCCCTCCAGCATTAAATTGCTTAAACTGGCCATCTTCACGCTTTCCGAGGCACGAAAAACGAGGTATGGAGAAGAGGCTGATGCACGAAACTCGAGGCACAAATTCCAATGCAGAAAACAGGGACAAATTCAGGTACAGACTGCAGAAAGTACAGTGTACGGATGGCACAAAATTCGAGGCACGGAAAAAGATGCACCCAGAAAATTCGGAGATCAACCCAGTTGAGCTCTCGAAAAACCCACCAGGAATCTATGATCGAAAAAAAATTCTGACTTGAAAATCCAGGCCAAAACCCTAGCCGAAGTTGCAGGATGCCCTAGGCGGCCATGAAAGCTCAAAAAATTGCAGAAATGAGCTTGAATCTGCACAAAGATCTGACAGAAGAATTTCCAACCCTAGGCGACCAGAGAGTAGCCAAAAAAACTCCACAAAAAATGACGAAACACGGCCACACAAGAGCCGTCGATTTGCAGAGACGCGGGCAAGAAAACGTCAGAGGTCGCGCGGCCTGAAGTAGATGAAAATCACGACCAAAAAACAATGAACAGAGAGTGCAAACCCAAATCGTGTAAGAAGGAGGATGTCTGGACGACTGTCGCGCGGCCAAGATACAAAAAAACGCGTAGCATTTCAGGAACCGCGAATAATTTTCTAAGAAAACCGTCGACCTTCAGCTGTGCCTAAAACACGTGTTTCAGGAAGCCGATGGGAGCACAAAAGGGTGCGTTCTTCAATCGTGGTTCAGTCTGCAAACTCACAAACCCTCGAATTTATTTCGAAAATGCATACTCACGAAATTGCAACCAGGAGGGTCGCGATTTTTAGTGAGAAAATTCTCACGAAAAAATTTTTAAACAAAAGACCCTCAAATTTCGAATTACAGGCAGCACGAGATTTGATCACAAAAAAATTTTGAAATTTTTCACTAAAAATTTGCTCGAAATTTTTAGAATAATAAAAATTTCAAAAAAATTTTTTAATCTCGCTCGATACCATATTACGCAGTAATTGGTAAATTAATTGATATATTAACAATGAGCGAGACGCTCAATAAATAGTTTACAAGATTTACAAAACTGGAAAGTTTCTAAAAGAAACTCGAGATAAGATCGGAGGCGATCTTATCTCTATCTTACAATATCTTACAATATTGAGCATTAATAAATAAATAAATAAACATTATTTTAATAGTAATCTCATTGAGAATAAGAAAGATATTTGCAACCATTATAGAACTCTTATAGGCGTAATTTGCTTCAGCATCTTTTATTTCGTTGCAATTTCATTGGTCTGGCATCTCTTATTTAAAAAAAATACAAAAATCATATATGTGCAAAAACTACAAATTCATCAAAACACAAAACAATCTGCATTCTTCAGTATTAGTTGGGGTTGAGAGACACCAGGTCTCTTACAATCTTCTTGATGAGGAAGAGGAGTTCCTACTTTCTAATGTCCCCTTGTTTGACTTATCCTCTAAATATAAAAGCACAAGTTAGGACATATAATTTATTTTACCAGCACACCATTTTATTAATGTAAATTACCTTGAAGACCTACTTACAGCATGTGACTTCTTACTCTCGATTGGAATAGATATTTGCCTTGGCTCTTCTTTCCTAACCTCATTGGAGGAGGGACGCCTTACAGTAATATAAATTACAAAGGGTGCCTGACCAATCTTCAAGTGGATTCCCTCAAGGCTTATTACCATCTTGGGACATCCACCATGGGATCGAATTACTAGCCTTTCCCTCCACAACCATCCTCTCCCTATTGAGTGTTAGTGAAAGGGAGTTTGAGCCCGAAGTCTATTCTTCAAGGTAATGTCAAGATAGCTCATTAAGACACAATAATTGCTGCAAGCATCATTATTACATAATCGTATATAATATATATATCCTATATAAAGATCTAATATATAATTATCCCTAATTGATTGGCAATACTCACCTTTGCATCAACATGCATATCATCTATATTTATATGTATTTATTTTATATACAAATATATAATAGCAAAATACACAATTGTATTAAATAATCATGATGAAGCTTATTAAGAGAGTAACAAATATAAATAACAAAATATGTGTATATTTATATTCGCAGATAATAACCATAATAAACATACTACAAAAATAATTAATTTTGATCATAAAATATATATATACAAATATAATTTCAGACCTTAATTATGTTAGTCTACCACAAAAATAACAAATATAAATATCAAACATATACCAGCATAAAATGATTATAATGAACTTACTCTATTGCTGCTTATTCCTTGTCATCAGATTTTCACATAATCTTTTATTAGGCTGAATATATTCCTTGGTTCCTTTTTAAATTCCTCCTTCCTTTCATTCGATGCCCCTTACCTTCTTTCCTCAATCATACTTTATACCCTCTCACATTGAGAAGAGATGCACTTTTTAGGAAAGACGTGTTCTTTCTATTTGGAGGGACGTGACTTTAGTGGTTGCCTTGTTTGATATATATTTTAATGATTATTATTTATATTGTGTTTACATGTTTATTTTAATATGTTTATAGTTATGTGTTTTTCAATATTTATATGGTTAAAATGTTATTCAATATTAAATATTTATACTTATATTTATTTTAATATATTTATCCTTATTTAATGTCCATAATCAGATATATTAATACCTGTTTTGGTAATGATATTTAACAATTATAATAACAATGATATTTTAGATTGTCTTTAATTATATTTATTTTATTTATTATTATTTATTTTCATATTAAGTTATTTAATATTAGAATACTAATATGTCAGTATGTTATTATTATAATTGCTATTTCATATTCATATGTTTTTATATTACATATTTATTTTAAATTTAATATTAACATTGCTATTTATTTATTTATTAATTTATTTGTATTTTAGCACTTGGTTTTTATGGCATTGCTATTTCGGGGATATGACATACTTGATATTCTCTTAGAAGCTCGTAGGAAGTCGTGGGGGTGTGAGGAGGTTAGAAAGAATGTGGAGGAGTCTCATTCTCCTTTTCCTAGGTTATGTAAGGGTTTCCTTACTTAGAATGCTCCTATTCTTCAGGACTGTTTGTTGCAGAACATTTATTGAATGGAGGATGTTTCCACTCATGCTGCTCCTGTTTCCCCTTATCTGAGTGGGGAGGCTACTTGTAGTTTGCGAAAGAAAGATGGCTTGGTCTGTGTTGGTTCTGGTTCTCTGGGGTAGGCTGTAGCTTCTCCTATAAGTGAGGTTGTTTCTACTAGGGTTCCTCCACCTTCTCCTATGGTCGTTGTTCCTGCTCCCAAACCTAAGATGGGCCTTAAAAAGGGATTTCTTCTCCCTGCTGTTGAAGAGGGGGATGATATTTCTCCTCCTCTTTCTGGAGCTCTTGTTGGTTCCCCCTTGACCCCTTCGGTCTCTGAGCCTCCCTCTGATGGGTTGGATTGTGTGGTTGAGAGTTTGTGGAAGATTGCTTCTGCTTCATCTACTGTTACTGCCCCCACATTGGAAGAGTTTCGTGCTAAGGAGGTAAGTGATTTGTCTAACCGACAATTAGAGGTCGATTGTAATGTTATAGTGGAGTCTTTGAATTGGCTCAAGTCCTCCTTGGTTGGGAGATTTTGTGGTAATCGTCCTAATTTCCACGTTGTTAGAAGTTGGGATCTTCGGGTTTGGAAGATTAGAGTTGAGGCTACTGCGTTGTGTAATAGCTTCATTTTGTTCTCTTGTCCCTACGTTGAAGATTGTTCTAGGGTCCTTCATGAGGGCCCCTGGTTTCTTGGCTCGAATGGACTGTGTCTCCAAATGTGGTTCCTTGGTTTCAACCCAATGACAGATACTTTTAAGTTTCCTATTTGGGTCTGTTTGTCAGGGCTGCCTTTGGAGTTTTGGACTAAACAGATTTTCATGTGTATTGCTAATTCCTTTGGTCAGTATTGTATTACAGATAAGGTCACTAAATCAATGAAGCGTTTGTTGGCTGCTAGATTTTGTGTGTTAGTGGAGAATAGCTGTATTCTTCCCACTAAGATTACTTTATCTTCTATATTTGGTAAGTGGGTGCAGCAGATTGATTATGAAGACTTTCTGATTATTTGTCTTTCTTGTGGTAAAGTGGGTCATGCCTCCTTTACTTGTTGTAAGAAGAAAAAACAACACACTGTTTGGAAGAAAATAAAAAAGGTGACAAATGTTGTGGAAGACTCCACTATATGTCAAGAGCTTTAGAATGATGTTGATGATCCCTCTAAGTTGGACCCCTCTGTCGATTCTTTGGGCTTGGCTGTTTCTAGTGGTGGTCTTGTCTCCTCTCCTTGTAACAAAAAGTTGAAAAGAT
Source organism: Sequoia sempervirens (assembly GCA_007258455.2). Lineage (NCBI taxonomy): Eukaryota > Viridiplantae > Streptophyta > Pinopsida > Cupressales > Cupressaceae > Sequoia > Sequoia sempervirens. The sequence continues at coordinate 88,277 of VDFB02268944.1, read as the reverse complement.
TGGTGGAGAGGAATCCCTGTATTATGATTAAGCAAAAATCACTAGAACAATTCTTTAAACCACCTTAGCTTAGTTTTTGGTGGGGTGGTGAGGTGGCATCCCCTGCTGCTTTTCGTTCTGTTTTTTTGTTGTCTTTTGGTTGTGCCTTTTGGGCTATCTCGTCTGGTGGTTGTTTCTTGTCTTGCTGGCCTTATTGCTGAATCTTTCTTGATGTAAAAGGGATTAAGGACCTTTCAAAATCCCTACTTACCTAATCAAAAACATTTATTATATTTTTAAAAGTTATTATTCTTTAATTGCAAGTGTTAGAGACTTGTTTTGCCACGTGCTATATTGTTCTTAAAAGGCTTGTGGAGATGAAACAAGCCTTAAAAATTATGGTGATTTGTGATATTTTGGTAGTTTGGAGGCAATCTCAAACAAGTAGAGTGAATATCAAGACATTCATTTATGATGATGATTGGTGGGCTCAAGTAGACTACTTACTCTTTTTCACTAAACCTACATACTCTCATTTGTCGTTGTAGCACACATAAGTCAATATAAAGTGACATCTACGAGTGCATAGATACCATGGTGAATCAAGTTAGAGACATAATTGTAGAAAAAAAAAGACCCCTCTGGATTTTTTTTATAAAAAGATATTGAGGTAATCAAGAAGTGGGATAAAATCACAACTTTACAACTTTTTGCATATTATTTAAACCACAAGTACTATCACTTTGACATATTCACAATGCCAAATACAACAACACCAAATACCGATGTTGAGGTAGTTGGTGGAAATAAAAATGTCTTGAAAAAGCCATTTACAATCTTAGAGTTACTCTGAAAAGTTGAGATGAGTTTAAAATTTTTGCATCTTCTTATGGAACTTATGCAAATGTTGATAAAAAAGGAAATGGTCCTTGTGTAGTGGTGGAACTTTCATGGTGTCATGACTAAGCATTTGCAAAAAATGGCTATCGAAATTCTATCTCAAGTTTAACATTATATGAATTACATTTTAGTTTAAATAATTTCTTATTTTATTTTTTGTTTGATTGTTTGCATCTTTGTATCTCGCAATATCAATTTTTTTTTAAAGATTTCGAGTTCTTTTGCATTGAAGAGGAAATGGAGCACACATGACTTCATTCATTTTGTGAAACAAAATAGGTTGGTAGCTAATAAAATAGAGAAATTTGTATATGTTCATTCAAAACCTTTGTCTCTAGTCCTATTCCTCCACAAACTACATGAAGGGAAATAATAAACTTTGGGATGTGCAACCTAATATAAGTGACATTGATGTATCCAAAAATGCATTGACATATCTCAATTCTATTATTGAGAATTGTTAGATAGTAGGAGGATCCTCTAGTGCATTTTCATTCGGTTCTAAAACTCTAGTTGGTGGTTGCACTCAATCCAACTATCCTAGGTTTTTTTTTTTAATTTTGATGATCTAGAACTCCAATTTTAGGAGAATAGTAATGAGTTCTTTTATAACATGCATATTAGTGTATTTGAATTTTTCTTAGATGGTGAAACATATATCTAAGTAGAAACATTTTGGAATATGTAGCAACTATGTTTCTATATTTCTTCTAAAGTAATAAAAATCTCTTTGAATAACTTATAATATTGTGTTGTGTGTGTGTGTGTGTGTGTGTGTTATGCATGCATATCCATATTAGGGATCTTGAAAAGTGGAGGTATCCATATGTGTATCCATGTCCACGCAACTTTAGTTCGTAATACAACAAATAGCCATAAAATGCATGAACTACCTAAAATAAACATAGCATGTAGAAAAAATTATATCCAATTTTGCTTCAAGATTGAAGAACCATATTGATTGGTTCAAATTCTTTTGAATTTCTCTTTCTTTTATTCACTTTTGTCCAACCTTAAACCTCCTTGTCCACCTCACCATTTGAAGACAAAGGCAAAGAAGAATATGAATCATCTATAGCATCTAAAATTAACTCAGGAATATAGGCATTAATACCCCATTCTTCTTCTTGAGATAGTTTCTTAGCCAAAGCTAGATTTTGAATTCTATAAGGAGTTGTAAGCTTAACATATTGGCTCTCCTGAACAATATTTTTTTCTTTCTAGGATGATATTGGATAGAAGGTTTTCAACATTATTTGCTCCAATAATCCCAAATCTACAAAGGCCTTGCCTTTGTATCCCTAAGATAAATTACCTAAAGCTAGGGGAGTCCTAACCACCAATAGAAAAGCAAGGCAAGGAAGAAGGCAATGTGGTAGAAACAACCATCAATCAAACTAGCTACTTAGGGTAACCATCAATTTCTCCTTAGCTGACTTTCCTGAGTTAGCCAACACCTTGATATCCATACCTTTGCCAAAATTTCTCCTTAGTTGACTTTCCTGAGTTAGCCAACACCTTGATATCCATACCTTTGCTAACACCTAGGAGTGACTAAACATTGTCAAAGAAGTGAGGCAATGAGGGAGAAGACATAGCCACCCTTAGCACCATATATAATGATTTTCCAACCCTAGCAATTCAAGTTGGGGAAGTTATTGTACCTTTGTGAGATGTATGTCTTTTCCTTATTGCATGCTAACAATAAATGCCCTACTTGAAAACATTTCCTATAACAAAATGGAAGGTGCTCATAGTCCAACATTTGTTTACATATTTACATATCCTTAGACCCACTGTTAAATGAGATTAAATATTTTGAGATTATATCCCCGTAACTGCAGTCACACGTCTGAGTCTTCTTTGAAGTATGTGGTCTCCCTGGAGAAGAGTATCTATCGATTTCAATATCTGCATATCAAGGAAGGATCCGCCATAAATATGTGAGGAAACCCTGCCTCTAAGAGACACGTGTAATATCCCCTTCTCGAGCATGATCTTCTCAGATGACCGTTGGCCTATTCTGGAGACCCGTAGGCTACTCGGACGGTTTGATTAGGGTTTCTTGTATGGAGGTTGCGATTGCTCGTGAATTGGTGATTGAACTGCGGATTCCTTCTGGGTTTTCTGTGGGCTTCGCAGTGATATGTTTCTCTTGGCATTCTGAGTATTTTCTGGAATTTACTATTTTTAGTAAATTCTATTTCTGGCAGTGGTCCTCCTGGTCTCGGCACAATTGACTTTCCTCTTCAGTCAACTCAATTGGTTTATTCAGATTTTGGCTTCGGGATGCGGTTTTGGAGAGATAAGTCAATTCACTTAAATAACGTTATATTTTAATGTTATATTACCCCTTGGCCTAGTCGATTGACTTAATGTTGTTTTAAAAGGTGGTCTTTGAGGGTGGCGCCATCATTAAGTTAATTTATAATTATTAAGGTTAAATTAAAGCCTTAAGATGGGACGCCAATATTAAGTGATTGAATTTAATTAAAAAGTCAAATTGAAGCTTTGAAGAAAGGGACGCCATTCTATTGGAGGATTAAGGTTTGACCCTGAAAAGAAGATTAGGGTTTCGAGAAGGTCAACAGCAAATTATAAAAGGAAGCCTTTGGTTCTCTTTTCATCATCTTTTGTCTACAGGAATGTTATGCTGCCGGATTGGCTTTGGGATTGCTTCGAGGAATGTACACCTCCTAGCTTGGCATTGCTTCTCGCTTGAAAGATAGCGACTAGTGGTGAAATAGTATAGTTTATGAGTTTGCATTGAGATGTGTGCATTGTAATCAGCTTGTGGTTTTCTAGTTCAGTTTTATGCATGTTAGAGAAATTATGGAAATTGCATTTTAGTACAGCAGATTGTCCTTTTAATTCGTAAATCAAAAAATACAAAAAAGAGTGTTTCTGGGTATTGTTTCATTCTATCTGTTTGTAAGGGGCGACCCATCTCATAAAGTTGCAGATTTTTATTTGAAGGCTGTGTTTTTTAAATGCAAATCGCCCCTCTTGCTGGGCCGTACTATTCAGATCTGCCTTGGGATTCGTGCATTAAATAAATAGTCTTTCGAGTGAGTTTCAGTGTTCTAAGTTGGTCGCCATCATATTAGGATCATATTGCATTTTGTTTGGTGGAATTTGATTAAGTTTGGAGTGAGTTGTGAATGAATTTGTGAGATATAGGGCTGCTGTTCATGCATGCGAAGATCCGGACTGTCAAAAATCAGATTATCAGGTTGGCCTTAATAGTGCAGTTTCTGATTAAAGCTTTCTTATTCATTGAACGGAATTCTATAAATATTGTTGCAGCTCTATTTACATTTCGATTCGTATTGATAGCAAGGCATTGTCTAACATATTGTAAGCTGGTAGTAGTACTGACAGCAGTTTATAATCTTGCTTTATCAATTTGTAATGCTCAACTCTACTTTCAGCATTTGCTATTGTATTTACTTTATCTCCGCCCTATGGTAGCTACTTTCCCACTCCGGGTCAGAAAGCACATTCTGGGTGTCGAGTTACTTTCAGCATTCTAGTTTATTTCCTTTAATCGCATTGTAATTCTTAGCATCTCCGTCATATGGTAGCTCCCATTCCGTCTCGGTCTGGAAAGCACATTCTTGACGTTGAGTCATTTCAGTTTACTAGTGATAGGGATCCTCTGACCATATGGTCGTCCTTCGAGGGCACATTCTTGGTTAGAGTTGCTTCAGCATCATTTGGGTTTAGATCTAACCTTAACAGGTGCGTTTGTTTGTAACTTGCAATTGAAAAAACGAAAAAATTTGGCTCGGAATATTTCAGTGGTATCAGAGCCAAGATCTTGCCATCCTGTGAACAAGCCGTCTATGAGTGACAGAGAAAAGAGATACATTGCAAGGGAAGACAAGAAAGTTGGAAAACAGTTCCAGCCCTATCAGGCTCCAGAAGGTCAGACAGCTTCAGAGGTTTTGAGGGCTCATTGGGAGTCTTCTCAGGAAACAGACATGGCAGAAGGTGAGAGATCAGTTGGGGGTAACGAGAGGTTTACCAACAACAGAGATGACAGTGGAAAGGGACGAGAGAGATCTATAAGTCCCGGAAAGAGATTTGAAAGGAAGATGGATGCCTTGATGGACATGGTATCTCTCATGATGGGGAAAGTGGGCCAGAACACAACTCCACAAAGTAACCCTGGAAATAGAGGAGAACACAGTGCCTCTAACCAGCATGACGGACATGCAGCTCAACATGTTTCACACAACACTTACATCTCAGCCAGGCCTTTCAAACCCACCTTTTTGGTGCCCGCAAACACTCAACCTGATCCTGAAGAGAATGCTTCATTCGTGGAGCAGTTGAGACTTGGCCGTGCGGAGTATGATTCTCTCTCTGATGAAATCAAGATGGATATGTCCTATAATGATTTTATGGATCATAAAAGGAAGAATAAGGGACAAGGAAGACATCATGAGCAAAGAAGAACAACAGCTCAAGGGGATTTGTATCAAGCTGTCAACAAGGTTTTACTTCCACACTATGACAGGAGTGATAACAGTTCAGCTCGAGCTTGGATACAGAAGCTGGATAACTACCTAGCTCTTAG